>JBBPTK010000143.1:0-25376 GCA_038094135.1 Spongiforma cf. squarepantsii | reverse complement strand
AGCGCTGCGCGCTGTCGCCCACCATTCTCCTCTCGATCACTTTGACCATTCCATCTCCTTACGCGTCAATTGTATTCTACGTAGTTACACAATTGATTCGCACCTATCCTGCGCCTGTGCACCCCAGGGCTCAAACCAAAGAACGTAAGTTTTCCCTGTTACCGTGACTCATCAGAGAGAAACCAAAAACTAGTACATGCAACAGCTACAACACAGAGATATACAGTAGTCGATTTAGTAGTGGATGAAAGTAGTGATAAGATCCGGTAGGTCCATCATGCCAAACTCCAAATTTCATGAACCCCGCTTACTGCACGTCGACAGTAACGACATTTTCTGTCAACTCTGCCAACGACGCATCCTCACGTACTCGAGCCATGATCAAACTATCCGCAGCCACACGCTTGTACTGTTTGCCCCACAGTGGTGCTAGCATTAGAGCACCAAATGGCTGCCTTAAACGGGCAACCAGCCGTAGCGCACAGGTGACTGGGTCAACCTTGACGCCGGCGCGGCGCGAACTATCTTGGCTGAGCAAGGGGTCGATCCAGGGATGAATCAGAAATATATCGTCCATCTCTGCCAGGCCATCAATGGTCTTGATCTCAATGTCCCCGAGCATGTCAACTGCCGCACGATAAACGCGCCTATTGGAATCAGATCCAATTTCCGAAAGTTCAGTGACAGGAAAAGTGATTCCAGAGAGTTGCAGGCGACTGGCGGCAAATGAGGGTGGGGGAAGACCGGAGAGGGTCCGATAAAGTGTCACAGCTTGAGAAACGTCGGCCAGTGACGAGTGTAATGCCACAACCATACGACTCATCTGGGCAGTCTCAAGTGATTCCGGAACATGTGGTGGCACTACCTGATCATAGACCGTTAGATCAACAGGTAGACAGCTATTGTAGTCCCCCGCATGCCCTGTCCAGGCCAAGATGGTGATGTCCCGAGATCCAGTGAGAACGTGATCGAGAAGTCGTCCGACTGCACGATTTCCCTCCCCATAGATCACCGGAATGGAAGCATTGAAGATCCCAAGGAGCGAATAGGCAGCATCTTCCATCACCGTTGTATGGCGTCTCGAAGCCACATATAACTTTTCTCGTACGCGCCCCAAATCTGGCCGAAGAACTGATAACTCTTGGGAAAGGGTCCCCGCGGCTTGCTGCATCTCCTGGATGATCCCCGGACATTTCTTGTGGTTATACATCTTCAGCCCGAGGTATGGCTTCCAGTCTTCCGTATAAAACTGAACCGTCTCGGCAGCGACGTATTCCTGGTAAGTCCATGCCCGGGTGTTCCAGATGCTTCTCTGAAGCCCACCAGGTTTCTGGAGGTCGGACGAGACTCCACGGAGGTAGATGATGGTAAGGGACGATCCGCGGTACCATGCAAACATGGCCACCAATGACTCTTGCAACACGACATTGTCCTTCTTGTCAATACAGCACGTATCCGACCATACCCATTCGAATCCAAGAGCCCGTGCAAGCTTACAGAATTTCTGCAGCTTGACGTTCGCCGAGGAGAGTCCAAGGGCATAGACCGAGATACCCTCGACCACCTGAAAGAGAGGTTCTCCGTCCTCCCACCTGTGCGAGAACATTACGTATCGATAATATTGTTTCACCTCTCTCCAAATATGCGCTTCGTTGACCTGAGTAATCATCAAGGACCGTAGTTCGTTGAAGACGAGTTGCTTCTCGAACATGGCTGCTTGTGCCACTTTGTCATACATACGCCCTGTGCGGGTATTGATGAGTACTCGAGGCATGTTGCGGATAGTCTTCTGAACAAGGTGTCGAATGGTGGGTGTAACATCCTTATACTGCTCACAAAGTTCTGTGACAACGATTAGATCATGGTAAAGGATGAACGAAAACGACGTACTTCGGATATCTGGGTCCGGTGATTCATCAATTTTTGCAAGCATACTCTCGAACGCCTCGAATGCTTCCCGAAACCGACCCATGCGATGCAGCACTGCATGCTTTCTGCTGTACCCCTTATAAGATGATGGGTCGCTCTCGATTTCCTAAGTGAAATGGAATATCGGTCTCAACGAAGTACGCATGAAATCTAGTCTTGTCCTTACCTCATTGGCTCGAGAGAGTTCCGCTTCCAAAGATCGTGTTCGTGCCTTACAACACTTCAAGATGATCTCATCCTTGTTTGTCGGTTCGAGTGACAGTATGTTGGCATAGTAAGTGACAGCAACCTTGTAGTTTTCAGAGGCCATAGCAGCGTCGCCGAGCTTTCCGAGTTTCTCAACACAGCGTCGTTGGAAATCTGGGGCGTGTGTTCAAGTTATGCTCGAATACATCACATTGAAATACTAACCGAGTTCCCATCGAGCTCGGCCCTCTGGGCAGGTAGTGTCCCCTCGCAGTTCTATTTGCATTTGCCTGAACCATATGATCCCTTCTATGACATGATCGTCGTCTTCGAGAATGTCACAGAAACACCGATATATATCGAACGTCGGTAGGCTGAACTGAGCCATGACAGATAAATTGTTTTGCATATCTGAGCTATCACAGCAGAGCATACCTGAGAAGCTGCACCGAACACAGCACGCACTCCTCCTCGAACTGTTGCTGCTCTGATCCACTTGATCAAAACATAGTTTGAATTTGACGGATAGAATGATAATGCGGTGGAGTAAGCCGTCATCGCTTCATCGACCGAGTCACAGTTGCCGGAGTCCATCGCAGTGTCACCCAGTATTACGAGCCTTTGAGAACAGCGCCGCTGGAAATCTGAGAGTAACGTTTCAGCTAGCCCACGGAAGGTCACAGTTACAATCACACTCACCGAGTTCCCACTCTGCCTGCTCAGCCCAATTGGCATCCTCTTGTGCTTGGGCTTTCATATGTTGAAAGGACTCGATTGCTTCCAGGACGCGACCGTCCCATTCGAGTACGTCACAGATAGCTTGATAAACAAGAAAATGTGGAACCTTGAACTGGACAGAACAAATTTCAGTCTATCGACTGCAGATGACAGGCAAGTATACTTTGGCAGACACACGGAGTGATTCACCCACGGAACTATGAACCAATACCGCCCTTGCCCACTTTATCGGAATCGCATTTGAATGAGAGGGCATAAGAGACAAGACAGTTGAGTAGGCTTCTGCCGCTTCGTCGTGTTTTTCAGCACGCGATGCCTCATCTCCAGTCTTTTCGAGCATCACGGCACACCTTTTCGTAAACTCTGATGACCAGGAGCTGTAATATGTATACTCTACCAAGACTCGCCACGGAAACTCACCTGCGAGCCAGTCCATAATCAACTTGTTAGATCGTACATGATCGTTTACGGTATTGGTCATCTCGAGAAGATCTGTTGATGCATCGTATATACGACCTTGTGCGTACAGCGCTTCGCACCCATGTTTCTGCTCGTGGGCGGAGAGTTGGACGGAGAGCTTCTCGATCGTTTTTTCTAGAGGCATTCTCGAGTGTCAATTGCTGCACGAGTAGAACCAGTGGTGAACGCACTTGCTTCTTCGTCTTTAGCACGAAGTCTACTGACAGTGTCATCCAGGCTATCCTTTTGTTGATCGGCCGGGTGCTGAGATATGGTCAGCTTCTGCTCGAGACTGGTGATTTTGCGATCTGGTGGCTGATTGGAACAGGAACTCGCGTTAAGGTAACGAGAACGCACTGAATGCTTCCTCGCGTGCGCGATGAGACTCGACGAGGCTGTCCCTTTCCTGATCAAATGCACGTTTTAAGTGTTCAATCGTTCCTTCAAGCTCAGCTATTTTTTCGCCTAGGCCATGCAGATGTCAGTGAAAGACGTGGACTGTCGATAAAGGATCACCGCACGTAGAGAACCGATGGTATCTTCCAGGGCAGCTTGTTTAGACTTGAACTCCATTTCGCGCACCTGTCACAGTCAACATGATTCATGCTCAGAATACCTATTCCGCTCGACCTCAAGACAGTTGTACTTACATATTCCAAGGGTAGGAGACTGTAAAGATTGCACAGAGTGATTCGACTGTCTCCAGCAGTTACAAGGTCGTAATTTGCAGAGATAGCGATTGAATAGGCAGAGTGGTTTAGTTTGAGGACAGAACCAACTTGTCGTTGTGTCCTGGTGTCCCAGAACGAGACCGTTGAATTAGCCGAGGCAGCGATGAATGCTCCGTTGTTTGAGAGAGTGATAGAGCAGGGTTTGAAGCCGCTGTGGATACGCCATGTCAAGAGTGTCGTATGTGAGAGTACGTCGAAACAGCTGATCTCGCCACTACCGTATAGCGTAAAGAGTCGCTTGCTGTCCGGTGTCCAGGCGAGGGTTCGATTATTCAATGAGGTAACCTGAATTGGAAGGTCGACGAGGATTTGACCGTCTCGACTGTTGAGTATCTGAACAGACCCGTACGTGGCTGTGGCGATGAAGCGTCCATCCGGAGAGAATTTGAGAGCGGCCAAAGGGTAGTCGTATTTGAGCTCGAGCTGTCTCCTGCCAGTGGTGACATCCCAGACACAACAGGCAGTGAGATCACCCCCTCCCGTTGCGACTCGTGTCCTATCCTCAGAAAAATCGATCGCATACACCCAACTGATGTGCGCCTTCAATGTGGACAACTTCTCCCCGCTCGCTGCATTCCATATCACCACTCGACCACTATTTCCCCCGCTTGCGATCCACTCGCCGTCTTTCGAAACTGCGATGCTGTGAATCTCTTCTCCAGCATTTGTGGCCGGCCCCGCTTTCGTCCCATCCTCGACTCGCCAGCGTTGAATCTTTCCGCTCTTCGTACCGCTCACAATGTGTTGCTCATCGAGGAATGCGATCAACGACAATGGCTCTCCAAGATCAATTTCAATCGGCTTTGAGAACCTCTGGTTGACGATGCTGGAAGAACTGGCGTCACTCCGCTCTGGGAGGTCCGGTCAGTATGACATTGTATTTGACGTGTGCATCTCACCTCTGTTTACCGTTTCCTCCCTGCGCTGACTGCTTGATAACGGTGGTCTGCGTTCCACTCCGCCTGACGCTTTAGCTCTCATCAACATCGTTCCTTTACTCGTCCCTCCTCGACGAACTCACCACTTGCCCACTGCCAAATGTATCTGGCAGCCATGCTCTCTTATATCAGATCGCAGAAAGGAACGCCGTGAGAGACGATGGTCGTCGACGAGATGCAAGTGTGGGTGAAAAGAACGTGTACAGTCGCTGACCGAGCTCGTGCAGTTATTTGTCGCCTGGCGTACACGCGCACCGTTATCGATACATCGATCAAGCTTCTTCAACATTCAAATATCCCACCTGAAGTCACCCCCTACCCTGAGCGCTTATGCTCTGGACACGCCTGCTGATCGACTTTCACTTTCGTCGTCGTCACTGGTGCTGACTAGGGAATAGAAAGTTCGTAGCGACGACCTGATGTCGAGCTTGTGGATGCTTGCGGTCATTCTACCCGTTTGTTTACAAGTTGTCCGTCCGGAGCAGGCCACGGCCATATTGACGCTTCTATTCAGACACAGCCTGCATTCCACCAATTGCCCATACCCATGACCCATCTCGTAACACACAATGGAATGAACAATGAACATTATCACTTGCATCCTTTCTCAACGCAAGTTCTCACTCTTTTAGTTGAATCGTTGAGGTCTGAAGAATCTGTCACTCTTATGATCGCTTGATGCCATCCAGGTCGAATCTAACCCTGATTCATAGTGAGTTCCGTCATGGATATCGACGTCTAGATTTCAGTACGTGACTATTAAGTGTTTTCTTTCCATGTTCGCTCATCCAGAAGGCGTAACCCCGCCTACGAGGCGACTGACTTCGTTACGGAATTTATCTGAGTCAAAAAATCGAAGGTCTTCCCTGATACGAAGGAAATTTGAGCGGCAAGAAATGAATGGGGGTACCGTAGATGTATTTCGAGCTGGGAGGACGTCGCCCTTCTTCGGCATTTTTCTTGTGGTGCACGCTGGTTCGAGTCTGAAGACCTCGTAACCCTGCTAACCTACGAACAGCTCCCATTAAACACCCGAGGGTCGCCCATCGTAAGTCTGCTCTGGAGACATCCAATAAGGTTGTAGTATTCGAGGAGCGTGCTAAGGTGCTTGACCTGGACGTGCCCGATCCGTGGTGAGTGACAATTTTCTCCACAGGCCATACTGATTCGTTGTACCCAAATCAGCCACCTGTGCCTTCCCGAAGCAGTCAGTCATCATTAGGCACATGTACTCTCAGCAATGCTGAATGATATACAGGATGAATCCCACGCTGCTTCATATGAAGGGGTTATTACCATGACCCTTAACGGTCCTGTAGGGTCCAGTGTACTTCGGAATGAGTTTATGAGTGTATCCCTTCGACAATGACATAGTATTCTCAGTTGATATGTACAAGTCATCATCAGAAAATGGGCAAGCCGACGTCCTAACCGGACGTTTGAATCATCAATATGAACGTGGTATTGTACTCTCTAGAAAGGTCGAACATCTATACACTATCACTACCAGGCGTTCCCACCACCACCTCACCACCCGTCGACTTCTCCCTTGCCTGCAAACCCAAAAGCAGTCAGTGGCAAAGTGGACTCCAGCGGAGCCTCTAACTTACCTGCGCCAGTAAATCAGCGTCAATCTCTGGTAATACCTCGCGTATATCACCCGCCCACGGGACCACTTCCCACTTCGTTGGCGGATTCTCCGAGGATGCAGAGACAAATATCCGCAGGGATGTGCGCCCCATATTCGGCATTAAAGTCTTCGCGCTTCTGGCGCTCCTCTGTGCGACGGATGGCGCTCGTCAGACACGGGGCACGACACCAAGAACCGAGGCCTCACCAGAAGACATGATACCCAGTTCGACCATCATACCCTCCACGATCTTCTCTGAGGCTTCGCGATACTGTCGTCGCCTCGCAATCTCGACGAGAAGCTTGCTGAATGAGGATTGGTATTGGATGAATCGGTGGTGCAGGTCCTCTACGACCAACAAACGTTGTTGAAGGCCTTCCAAGAGATCCTCGCAGTCCGCCTGTTGCAGGCCCAATCGAGAACATTTGCGACATTAGTTAGCGCACTGAAGCGGACGATAGATATAATGCGCACCTCGACTTCTTGTTGCTTCTGCAGCATGTCGGACATGATGTCCCCGAGTTCGTCTAGATCGTCTAGGGTACTACAGCTCGCATCTAGTTGTTCCTGAGCTGCAGTCTTGGCGAGCACCAATTTCTCGCTAACACGTGATATGGCATCAGTAAGATGGTTTACAGCAAGTCATCGCCCCATGCTCACTGATCTTCCTCAATGGAATTCACGTCTTGTTCGAGCTCTGCCATGATCGCAGGAAGCTCGTCCGTATCTCGATGCATCGCTGCCAAAGAAGAGTGAGTCATATGTTCGGAGACAGAGCGGTTCGATACATACCTTGCATTTCGTCCTCTGGATGAAGGATGCCAGCCTCGCTGTCGTGAAGTGCGCTAGCCATTTGATCATAGTGTGATGCCAAGCTCTCCAAATGCCTCACCATGCTCGTCGTCGTCTTCTCCTGTGAAACCAGCAAAGCCTCAACCGGAGGTGGTGCATTCGGGGCAGGTAACGAGCGCGAATCGAAGAGACCGTGGTTGAGGGCGTCTCTGGGTAGTCATACATTGCCGACATGATGTCCTGCATCAAACACGGGCATACGTGAGCATATCATTCTGGGTAACAAGAACAACGCCACGGCCGGTCCCAAAGGGTCCAGGTCGAAACGAACAACGAGAGAGAGAGACGCACGTCGAACCGCATTCGATCGTTCTCAACAGCATCCAACACTTGCTCGATCACGCTCTCGTCGACAAAGTCGCACAAGGTCTTCCAGATTGTCCGATCGACCTGTTTGTTCACGAGCTTCATCTCGAACATGTTCTCAATTACGGTGGTGGAGGGACTTTGAGCCGGATCAATGATCCCCTTGGCTTTGTCGAGCGAGCGTTGACTCCCGAACAGCGAAGGGGCAGGTGAGGTTTCGTGGAGGCCTGGAGGCACGAGCTGTTTGCCAGGGGATTTGAAGGGGATTTGAGGATGCCATTTGTAGGGTTCGTCTTGAACGCGTGGGAGGAAGCAGCCTGAGGCTCTGCTGGTTGGTTTTCATGGTCTCCGATCGAGATGATACCATTTTCTAGCTCGGCTTCGTGCATGGCGACCTTGGCTTCGAGTTCTTCGATACCCAAGTTGGCTTTTTCCGTAGCTCTTCTGCGATTCTGGCATTCAAACTCCAATTCCGTCCTCAACCAGGTGATGATAGAGGTCGTGTATGCAAGTATGGGTATTCGACATTGTGATGGCCTCACTGGAAGGCGACGGATGGATTTGGAGAACGGGAAAGACAACACATCCGCATGGTTCGTGATGTGCATCCGGCTACACGACCATGAGCTCTATTCGTTCGAGACTTGAACTGGAAGGCCGTAAGAAGGGGGAAGAAAAAAACGACATCATGGACATCCGAAATGAGCTACCACACACCTTTCTCGATCAGATCCCCGACCACATCCTCCACCTCTAATTGCTTCGCCACCGTGCGCCAGCGATCCAGCTCGTGTACGAGCTTCTTTTTTCCTGTTCCCCTGCTGAAATTTCCGGTGCATGTTGAGAGCGCAGCACATCCAGAAAATCGATAGTTTTCAAATAAATGGGTCTGGGAAGTCGATGCATGGGCGTTGTAGGCCTCTAGACGGGTCTCGGGGGTCGATATCTAGAGGAATATGAGAGCGAAATTCTCGGAAGGTTCAACGGAAGCAACACACTCAATCATCCTTTTGCTGAAGCGACGTCTTTACATCTTCCAATTCTGTTGGTGTCTGCTCCCTGGCATGAGTTGGTCCCATATATTACACTGTTGGTCTTGAGATTGTGGATACGTCATGTAGTGGATATGTGAGACGCCCTTGGTGGATGGCAGACGCCAGAAGTGGTTTGCAAGTTTTCCGTGTTACCGTGACTCAGCTTGAAAACTAATACATGCAACGGCTACAACACAGAGATATAATAGCGGATGAAAGCAGTAATAAGATCCAGTAGGCCCATCATGCCAAACTCCAAATTTCATGAACCTCGCTTACTGCACGTCGACCGTAACGACATTCTCTGTCAACTCTGCCAACGATGCGTCCTCGCGTACTCGAACCATGATTAAGTTATCCGCAGCCACACGCTTGTACTGTTTGCCCCACAACGGTGCTAGCATTAGAGCACCAAACGGTTGCCTCAGACGAGCGACCAGCTTCAGCGCATGGGTGACTGGATCAACCTTGATGCCGGCACGGCGTGAACTATTTTGGCTGAGCAAGGGGTCGATCCAGGGATGAATCAAAAATAGATCATCCATCTGCGACAGGTCATCCATGGTCTTGATCTCAATGTCCCCGACCATGTCAACCGTCGCACGATAAATGCGCCCATTGGAATCAGAACCAATTTCAGAAAGTCCAGTGACAGGAAAAGTGATCCCAGAGAGTTGCAGGCGACTGGCAGCAAATGAGGGTGGGGGAAGACCGGACAGGGTCCGATAAAGTGTCACAGCTTGAGAAACGTCGGGAAGTGACGAGCGCAATGCCACAACAATGTGATCCATCTGGGCAGTTTCGAGTGATTCTGGAACATGTGGCGGCACCATTTGATCGTAGACCGTCAGATCGACAGGTAGGCAGCTATTGTAATCTCCCGCGTGCCCTGTCCAGGCCAAGATGGTGATGTCCCGAGACCCAGTGAGGACGTGATCGAGAAGTCGTCCGACTGCGCGATTCCCCTCCCCATAGATCACCGGAATTGAAGCATTGAAGATCCCAAGTAGCGAATAGGCAGCATCTTCCATGACTGTTGTATAGCGCCTCGAAGCCACAGACAACTTTTCTCGTACCTGCCCTAAATCCGGTCGAAGAACTGATAAATATTGGGAAAGGGTCCCCGCAGCTTGCTGCATCTCCTGGATGATCTCCGGACATTTCTTGTGGTTGTACATCTCCAACCCGAGGTACGGCTTCCAGTCTTCGGTATAAAACTGAACTGTCTCAGCAGCAACATATTCCTGGTAAGTCCATGCCCGAGTGTTCCAGATGCTTCCCTGAAGCGCACCAGGTTTCTGGAGCTCGGACGAGACTCCACGGAGGTAGATGATGGTAAGGGACGAGCCACGGTACCATGTAAACATGGCCACCAATGACTCTTGCAATACGACATTGTCCTTCTTGTCAATACAGCACGTATCCGACCATACCCATCCGAATCCGAGAGCCTGTGCAAGCTTACATAATTTCTGCAGCTTGACGTTCGCCGAGGAGAGTTCAAGGGTATAGATCGAGATGCTTTCAACCGCTTGAAAGAGAGGCTCTCCGTCCTCCCACCTGTGCGAGAACATTACATATCGGTAATATTGTTTCACCTCGCTCCAAATACGCGCTTCGTTGACCTGATTAATCATCAAGGACCGTAGTTCGTCGAAGACGAGCTGCTTCTCGAACATGGCTGCTTGTGCCACTTTGTCATACAGACGCCCGGTGCGGGTATTGATGAGTACTCGAGGCATGTTGCGGGTGGCCTTCTGGACGAGGTGTCGAATTGTGGGTGTAACATCCTTATATTGCTCGCAAAGTTCTGTAATAGCGATTAGATCATGCTAAAGGATGAACGAAAATCACATACTTCGGATACCTGGATCCGGTGATTGATTGATTTTTGCAAGCATACTCTCGAACGCCTTGAACGCTTCCCGAAAGCGACCCATGCGATGCAGCACCGCATGCTTTCTGCTGTACCCCTTATAAGATGATGGGTCGTTCTTGATTTCCTAAATGAAATGGAACATCAGTCTCCATGGAGTGCGTATGAAATCCTGTCCCGTCCTCACCTCATTCGCTCGAGTGAGCTCCACATCCAAAGACCTTGCCCGTGCCTCGCAACATTTTAAGATAATTTCATCCTTGTACATGGGCTCGAGTGAGAGTGTGTTGGCATAGTAAGCGACGGCGACCTTGTAGTTTTCAGAGACCATCGCAGCATCCCCGAGTCTTTCAAGTTTTTCCCCACAGCGTCGTTTGAAATCTGTGGCATATATTCAAGATATCCTCGAACACATCACATTGAAATACTAACCGAGTTCCCATCGCGCTCGGCCCTCCGGGCAGCCCGTGTCCCCTCGCAGTTCTATTTGCATCTGCCTGAAATATACGATCCCTTCTATGACACGATCGTCGCCTTCGAGAATGTCGCAGAAACACCGATATATATCGAAGATTGGTAGGTTGAACTGAGCCACTCCAGATAAGTCGTCTTCCATATCTGAACTATCACAGCAGAGCATACCTGAGAAGCTGCACTGAACGCAGCACGCATTCCTCCCCGAACTGTTGCTGCTCTGATCCACTTCACCAAAACATGGTTTGAATTCGACGGAAAGAATAACAATGCGGTGGAGTAAGCGTTCATTGCTTCATCGACTGAGTCAGAGTTGCCAGAGTCCATCACGGTGTCGCCCAGTATTACGAGCCTTTGAGAACACCGCCGCTGGAAATCTGAGAGTGACGTGTCAGCTAGCCCACGGAAGGTCACAGTTACAATCACACTCACTGAGTTCCCACTCTGCCCGCTCAACCCGATTCGTGTCTTCTTGTACTTGGGCTTTCATCTGTCGAAAGGACTCGATTGCTTCCAGGACGCGACCGTCCCATTCGAGTACGTCACAGATTGCTTGGTAAACAAGAAATTGTGGAACCTTGAACTGGACAGAACGAATTTCAGTCTATCGATTGTAGACGACAGGCAAACATACTTTGGCAGACACACGGAGTGATTCACCTACGGAACCACGAACCAATGCCGCCCTTGCCCACTTTATCAGAGCTGCATTTGAATGAGAGGGCATAAGGGACAATGCAGTGGAGTAAGCTTCCACCGCTTCGTCGTGTTTTTCAGCGCGCGATGCCTCATCTCCGATCTTTTCAAGCATCACAGCACACCTTTGCGCAAACTCTGATGACCAGGAGTTGTAGCATGTTATTCTGCCAAGACTCGCCACGGAAACTCACCTGTGAGCCAGTCCATAATCAACTTGTTGGATCGCACATGATCGTTTATGGTACTGGTCATCTCGAGAAGATCCGCTGACGCGTCATATATACGACCTTGTGCGTATAGGGCTTCGCACCCATGTTTCTGCTCGTGAGCACGGAGTTGGACGGAGAGCTTCTCGATCATTTTTTCTAGAGGCATTCTCGAGTGTCAATTGCTGCACGGGTAGAGCCAATGGCGAACGCACTTGCTATGTCGTCTTTAGCACGAAGCCTACTGACAGTTTCGTTCAGGCTATCCTTTTGCTGATCAGCTAGGTGCTGAGATATGGTCAGCTTCTGCACGGTTTCGTCGAGACTAGCGATTTTGCGATCTGGTGGCTGATAGTAAGGAATGGGAAGCTTGTGTCAAGGTAACGCAAACGCACCGGATGCTTCCTCGCGTGCGCGAAGAGACTCGATGAGGTTATCCCTGTCCTGACCAAATGCACGTTTTAAGTGTTGAACTTTCCCTTCAAGCATAGCTATTTTTCTGCCTAGGCCATGTGGATGTCAGTGAAAGACGTGAGCTGTTGATAATGAATCGCCTCACGAAGAAAACCGATGGTATTCTCCAGGGCAGTTTGTTTAGACTTGAACTCCAGCTCGCGCACCTGTCACAGTCAACAACATGGTCTATGCTCAGAATTCGACCTCAAAACAGTCGTACTTACGTATTCCAAGGGTAGGAGACCGTAAAGATTGTGCAGAGTGATTCGATTGTCTCCAGCGGTTACAAGGTCGTAATTTGCAGAGACAGCGATTGAATAGGCCTGGTGGTTTGGTTTGACGACAGGGCCAACTTGCTGTTGTGTCCTGGTGTCCCAGAACGAGACCACTGCATCGGCCGAGACAGCGACGAATGCACCGTCGTTTGAGAGTGTGATAGAGCAGGGGTCGTTGCTGCTGTGGATATCCCATGTCGAGAGCGTCGTATGTGACAATACGTCAAGACAGCTGATCTTGCCACCAGTGGACAACACAAAGAGTCGCTTGCTGTCCGATGTCCAAGCGAGGGTTCGATTATTTTGGGTAGGAACTCCAATTGGAAATTTGACGAGCATTTGACCGTCTCGAGAGTCGAATATCCGCACAGACTCCGACCACGCGGCTGTGGCGATGAAGAGTCCATCCGGAGAGAATTTCACAGCGGCCAAATAGTCGCTGTGTTCGAGCTCGAGCTGTCTCTTGCCGGTGGAGACGTCCCAGACACGGACAATCTCGTCGCTCCCTCCTGTTGCGAGCCGCGTCTTGTCCTCAGAAAAATTGATCGCACACACACATTTGTTGTGAGCCTTCCACGTGGTCAGCTTTTCCCCGTTCGCTACATTCCATATCACCACGTCACTCTCCCCTCCGCTTGCAATCCATTCCCCATCTTTTGAGACTGCGATGCTGCAAATATCTTCTCCTGCATCCATGGTCGGCCCTGCCTTTGTTCCATCCTCGACTCGCCAGCGTTGAATCTTTCCGCTCTCCGTACCGCTTACAATGTGTTGCTCGTCGAGGAATGCGACCAACCTCAACGACTCTCCAAGATCAATTTCAATCGGCTTTGAGACCCACTGGTTGATGGTGCTGGAATAATTCATGTCATTCTGCTCTGGGGGGTCCAGTCAGTATGGCATTGCATCTGACTCGTGTATCTCACCTTTGTTCACCGTTTCCTCCTTGCGCTGACTGCTTGATACTGCTGGCCAGCGTTCCACTCCACCTGACGCTTTAGCTCTCGTTAACATCGTTCCTTTACTCGTCTCTCTCGATGAACTCACCAGTCGCCTGCTGCCGAACGTATCTGGCAGCCATGTTCTGATATCAGATCGCAGAAAAGAACGCCGAGTCAATGGGAGACGATGGTAGCCGACGAGGTGCAAGTGTGGGTGTAAAGAACATGTATGGTCGCTGACCGAGCTCGTGCAGTTATTGTCGCCAGGCATACGCGTGCCCCATTCAATCGATACATCGATCAAGCTTCTTCAACGTCACCCCTACCCTGGGCGCTTATGACCAGCCAGTTGACTTTCACTTTCGTCGTCGTCACTGGTGCTACTAGGGAATAGAAAGTCCGTAGCAACGACTTGATGTCGAGTTTGTGGATGCTTGTGATGTGTGATTCTACCTGTTTGTTTACTTGTCTGTCCAGAGCAGGCCACGGCCACATTGACGCTTCCATTCCACCAAATGACCATACTCATGACCCATCTCGTAACATACACTGGAATGAACAATGAACATTATTATTTGTATCCTTTCTCAACGCAAAGTCTGATTGAAACGTTGAGGTCTGAAGAACCCGTCACTCTCATGATCACCTCGTGTCATCCAGGTTGAATTGGGCCCTAATTCATAGTGAGTTTCATCGAAGATATCGACGTCTGGATTTCGGTGTGTGACTACCAAGCGTTTCACCCTCATCCGGAAGGCGTAACCGTGCGGCCATGATGCCTACGAGGCCACAGATTTCATTGTGGAATTCGTCTGAGTCAGAAAAATTGAAGATCTTCCCGGATACGAAGGAAATTTCGAGCCATGAGGGCGTCGCCCTTCTTGCTTGGGCGTTACGCCGGTTCGCGTATGAAGTACTTGAAGCAACCCAAGCACAAACACCTGAGGGTCGTCCATTTCTCCCTTCCCTGCAAACCCAAAGCCAGTCAGCGCATCAAACTTACCTGGGCCAGTAAATCAGCATCAATCTCTGGTAATACCTCGGGATATCACCCGCCCACGGACCACTTCCCACTTCGTCGGCGGATTCTCGGTACAGAGACAAATGTCCGCAGGGACGTGCACCCCATGTTCGGCATTAAAGTCTTCGTGCTTCTGGCGCTCGTCAGACACAGCGCACGACGGCCAAGAGCCCGTGAAGAGGCCTTACCAGAAGACACGATACCCAGTTCGACCATTATATATCCTCGATCTTCGCGGTACTGTCGCTGTCTCGCAATCTCGATGAGAAGCTTGTTGAACGAGGGTTGGTATTGGACGAATCGGTGGTGCAGGTCCTCTACGACCAACAAACGTTGTTGAAGGCCTTCCAAGAGATCCTCGCAGTCCGCCTGTTGCAGGCCCAACGAAGAACATTTGCGAATCGCGTGCATTAGTTTGCGCACCAGAGCGGACGAGAAACACAATGCGCACCTCAACCTCTCTTTGCTTCTGTAGCATGTCGGACATGATGTCCCCGGGTTCATCTAGATCGTCTAGGGCACTACGGCTCGCATGCAGTCTTGGCGAGCACCAATTTCTCGCTAAGGCGTGAGATGGCATCAGCAAGATGGTCCACAGCAAGTCGACACGTCATGCTCACTGATCTTCCTCGATGGAATTCACGTCTTGTTCGAGCTCTGCCACGATCGCAGGAAGCTCGTCCGTATCTCGGTGCATCACTGCCAAAGAAGAGTGAGTCGTATGTTCGGAGACAGAGCGATTCGACACGTACCTTGCATTTCGTCCTCTGAATGAAGGATCCCAGCCTCGCTGTCGTGAAGTGTGCTAGTCATTTGATCATGATGTGATGCCAAGCTCTCCAAATGCCTCGCCATGCCCGTCGTCATCTTCTCCTGTGAAACCACTAAAGCCTCAATCAGAAGTGGTACATTCGAGGCACGCAAATCGAAGAGACCGTGGTTGAGAGCGTCTCTGGGTAGTCATATGTCGCCGACATGACGTCCTGAATCAAATACGGGTGCACGTCAGTATATCATTCTGGCTAACAGGAACAACGCCACGTCCGGTCCCAAAGGGTCCAGGTCGAAACGAACAACGAGAGAGAGAGAGACGCACGTCGAACCGCATTCGATCGTTCTCAACAGCATCCAACACTTGCTCGATCGCGCTCTCGTCGACAAAGTCGTGCAAGGTCTTCCAGATTGTCCGATCGACCTGTTTGTTCGCGAGTTGCTTCTCGAACACGTTCTCAATTATGGTGGTGGAGGGACTTTGAGTCGGATCAATGATCCCCTTGGCTTTGTCGAGCGAGTGTTGACTCCCGAACAGCGAAGGGGCAGGTGAGGTTTCGTGGAGGCCCGGAGGCACGAGCTGTTTGCCAAGGGACTTGAAGGGGATTTGAGGATGCCATTTGTAGGGTTCGTCTTGAACACGTGGGAGGAAGCAGCCTGAGGCTCCGCTGGTTGGTTTTCATGGTCTCCGATCGAGATGATACCGTTTTCTAGCTCGGCTTCGCGCATGGCGACCTTGGCTTCGAGTTCTTCGATACCCAAGTTGGCTTTTTCCGTAGCTCTTCTGTGATTCTGGCATTCAAACTCCAATTTCGTCCTCAACCAGGTGATGATAGAGGTCGCGTAGGCAAGTAGATCGTCGTTGTCGTTCCTGTCGTCGACTCGTCGCTCGTTCTTCCACCATGAAGAACGCCTAGGGAAACCTGCTCTGGGTGTGGGTATTCAACATTGGGATGGCCTCGCCGGAAAGTGATGGATTTGGAGAGCGAGAAAGACGACACATCCGCATGTTTCGTGATGTGCATCCGGCTACACGGCCATGAGCGCCATCCGTTCGAGACTTGACTGGAAGGCCGTAAGAAGAGGGGAGAAAAAAATGACATCATGGACATCGATAAGAACAGGACGTTCGGGGGAGAGCTCAAGACGCGAAATGAGCTACCACACACCTTTCTCGATCAGATCCCCGACCACATCCTCCACCTCTAACTACTTCGCCACCGTGCGCCAGCGATCCAGTTCGTGTAGAACTTCTTTTTTCCTGTTCCCCTGCTGAAATTTCCGGTGCATGTTGAGAGCGCGGCACATTCAGAAAATCGATAGTTTTCAATAAATGGGTCTGGGCAGTCGATGCACGGGTACTGTAGGCCTCTAGACGGATCTCGAGAGTCGATATCTAGACTCTAGAGGAACATGAGAGCGGAGTTTTGGGAAGGTTCAACGGAAGCAACGCACTCGGACATCCTTTTCCTGAAGCGACGTCTTTACATCTTCCAATTCTGTTGGTGTTTGCTCCCTGGCATGAGCATATATTAAGTTGATTTGTTAGTCTTGAGATCATGGATACGTCGTGTAGTGGACAGGTGGAATGCCCTTGGTGGATGGCAGACGCCGGAAGTGGTTTGCAAGTTTTTCCGTGTTACCGCGACTCAGCTTGAAAAACTAATACATGCAACGGCTACAACACAGAGATATAGTAGCGGATGAGAGCAGTAATAAGATCCAGTAGGTCCATCATGCCAAACTTCAAATTTCATGAATCCCACTTACTGCACGTCGATCGTAACGACATTCTCTGTCAACTCTGCCAACGACGCATCCTCGCGTACTCGAACCATGATTAAACTATCCGCAGCCACACGCTTGTGCTGTTTGCCCCACAACGGTGCCAGCATTAGAGCACCAAACGGCTGCCTTAATCGGGCAACCAGTCGTAGCGCACAGGTGACTGGATCAACCTTGACGCCGGCGCGGCGCGAACTATCTTGGCCGAGCAAGGGGTCGATCCAGGGATGAATCAGAAATAGATCATCCATCTGTGTCAGGTCGTCCATGGTCTTGATCTCAATGTCCCCGAGCATGTCAACTGCCGCACGATAAACGTGCCCATTGGAATCAGAATCAATTTCCGAAAGTTCAGTGACAGGAAAAGTGATGCCAGAGAGTTGCAGACGACTGGCGGCAAATGAGGGTGGGGGAAGACCGGAGAGGGTCCGGTGAAGTGTCACAGCTTGAGAAACGTCGGGCAGTGACGAGCGCAATGCCACAACTATGCGATCCATCTGGGCAGTCTCGAGTGATTCTGGAACATGTGGTGGCACCATTTGATCGTAGACCGTCAGATCAATAGGTAGGCAGCTATTGTAATCTCCCGCGTGCCCTGTCCAGGCCAAGATGGTGATGTCCCGAGATCCAGTGAGAACGTGATCGAGAAGTCGTCCGACTGCACGGTTTCCCTCCCCGTAGATCACCGGAATGGAAGCATTGAAAATCCCAAGGAGCGAATAGGCAGCATCTTCCATGACTGTTGTATAGCGTCTCGAAGCCACAGACAACTTTTCTCGAACCCGCCCCAAATCTGGCCGAAGAACTGATAAATCCTGGGTAAGGATCCCCGCAGCTTGCTGCATCTCCTGAATGATCTCCGGACATTTCTTGTGGTTGTACATCTTCACCCCGAGGTACGGCTTCCAGTCTTCCGTATAAAACTGAACTGTCTCAGCGGCGACGTATTCCTGGTAGGTCCATGCCCGAGTGTTCCAGATGCTTCTCTGAAGTGCACCGGGTTTCTGGAGCTCCGACGAGACTCCACGGAGGTAGATAATGGTAAGGGACGATCCGCGGTACCATGTAAACATGGCCACCAATGACTCTTGCAACACGACGGTATCCTTCTTGTCAATGCAGCACGTATCCGACCATACCCATTCGAATCCGAGAACTTGTGCAATCTTACAGAATGTCTGCAGCTTGACGTTCGCTGAGGAGAGTCCAAGGGCATAGACCGAGATACCCTCAACCGCTTGAAAGAGAGGCTCTCCATCCTCCCACCTGTGGGAGAACATTACGTATCGGTAATATTGTTTCACCTCGCTCCAAATACGCGCTTCGTCGACCCGAGTAATCATCATGGATCGTAGTTCGTCGAAGACGAGTTGTTGCTCGAACATGGCTGCTTGTGCCACTTTGTCATACATACGCCCGGTGCGTGTATTGATGAGTACTCGAGGCATGTCGCGGATAGCCTTCTGGACAAGGTGTCGAATCATGGGTGTAACATCTTCATATTGCTGACAAAGTTCTGTAACGGTGGTTAGATTACGCTAAAGGATGAACTAAACCACATACTTCGGATATCCGGATCCGGTGATTGATTGATTTTTGCAAGCATACTCTCGAACCCCTTGAACGCTTCCCGAAATCGACCCATGCGATGCAGCACCGCATGCTTTCTACTGTACCCCTCATAAGATGATGGGTCGCTCTTGATCTCCTAAGTGAAATGGAACATCAGTCTCAATTGAGTGCATATGAAATGCAGCCTCATCCTTACCCCATTGGCTCGAGCAAGCTCCTCATCCAAAGATCGTGTTCGTGCCTCGCAACATTTCAAGATAATCTTATCCTTGTGCGTGGGCCCGAGTGACAATGTGTTGGCATAGTAAGCGACGGCGACCTTGTAGTTTTCAGAGGCCATCGCAGCGTCCCCGAGTCTTTCGAGTTTCTCCACACAGCGTTGTTGGAAATCTGGAACACATGTTCAAGTTTTCCGCGAATACATAACTGAAATACCAACCCAGTTCCCATCGAGCTCGGTCCTCTGGGCAGCTCGTATCCCCTCGGAGTTCTATTTGCATCTGCCTGAAATATACGATCCCTTCTATGACATGATCATCGCCTTCAAGAATGTCGCAGAAACACCGATATATATCGAACGTCGGTAGGTTGAACTGAGCCACAACAAATAAGTTATTCTGCATATACAAACTATCACAGCGGAGCATACCTGAGAAGCTGCACTGAACGCAGCACGCACACTTCCTCGAACTGTTGCTGCTCTGATCCACTTGGTCAAAACGTGGTTTGAATTGGATGGAAAGAATGACAACGTGGTGGAGTATGCCTTCATTGCTTCATCCGAGTCAGGGTCGCCGGAGTTCATCGCGGTATCGCCCAGTATCACGAGCCTCTCAAAACAACGCTGACGGAAATCTGTGATTACATAATGTGTCACTATCAAAGGTCACACTCACACTCACACTCACCGAGTTCCCACTGTGCCCGTTCCACCTGAGTACTCGTGTCCTCCTGGACTTGGGCTTTCATTTGTTGAAAGGACTCGATTGCTTCCAGGACGCGACCATCCCCTTCAAGTACATCGCAGATCGCTTGGTAAACCATAAATTCTGGAACCTTGAGCTGGATAGAATGAATTTCAGTATATCGATTGTGGACGAAAGGCAAGCATACCTTGGCAGACGCACGGAGTGATTCATCTACGGAACTACGAACCAACGCCGCCCTTGCCCACTTTATCAGAGCTGCATTTGAATGAGAGGGCATAAGGGACAATGCAGTCGAGTAGGCTTCTGCCGCTTCGTCGTGTTTTTTAGCACGCGATGCCTCATCTCCAATCGTTTCGAGCATCATGGCACACCTTTGCGTAAATTCTGATGACCAGGAGTTATGATATGTATGCTCTACCATTATCCACCACGGAAACTCACCTACGAGCCAGTCCATAATCAACCTGTTGGATCGTACATGATCGTTTACAGTATTGGTCATCTCGAGAAGATCTGCTGACGCATCATATATACGACCTTGTGCGTATAGTGTTTCGCACCCATGTTTCTGCTCGTGAGCATGGATAAGATGGTGTGAGTGAGTTAGTTGGACGGAGAGCTTCTCGATTGTTTTTTCTAGAGGCATTCTTAAGTGTCAATTGCTGCATGAGTAGAACCAATGGTGAACGTACTCGCTTCTTTGTCTTCAGCACGAAGTCTACTGACAGTCTCATTTAGACTATCCTTTTGCTGATCAGCTAGGTTTTGAGATATGGTCAGCTTCTGCACGGTGTCGTCGAGATCGGTGATTTTGCGATCTCGTGGCTGGTAGTGAGGAACAGGAAGCTTGCGTCAAGGTAACGAGAACGCACTGGATGCTTCCTCACATTCGCGATGAGACTCGATGAGGCTATCCCTTTCCTGATCAAATGCACGTTTTAAGCGTTGAATTTTTCCTTGAAGTATAGTTATTTTTTTGCCTAGGCCAT
The DNA here is from genome assembly GCA_038094135.1 of Spongiforma cf. squarepantsii. Lineage (NCBI taxonomy): Eukaryota > Fungi > Basidiomycota > Agaricomycetes > Boletales > Boletaceae > Spongiforma > Spongiforma cf. squarepantsii. Next base: position 4,579 of record JBBPTK010000143.1, on the reverse strand, counting down.
GTGGATGTCAGCGAAAGATGTGGGCTGTTGATAAAGGATCGCCTCACGAAGAGAACCGATGGTATTCTCCAGGGCAGTTTGTTTAGACTTGAACTCCAGCTCGCGCACCTGTTACAGCCAACAACATGGTCCATGCTCAGAATACCTATTCCGCTCGACCTCAAACAGTCGTACTTACGTATTCCAAGGGTAGGAGACTGCAAAGGTTGCGGAGAGTGATTCGATTGTCTCCAGCAGTTACAAGGTCGTAATTTGGAGAGATAGCGATTGAAAAGGCACGGTGGTTTTGTTTGACGATAGGACCAACTTGCTGTTGTGTCCTCGTGTCCCAGAGCGAGACCATTGCATCAGCCGAGGCAGCGATGAATGCTCCGTCGTTTGAGAGAGCGATAGAATAGCGTTTGTCGCTGCTGTGGATATCCCATGTCGAGAGCGTCGTTTGTGAGAATACGTCGAGACAGCTGATCTTGGCTTTATCGGATAACACAAAGAGTCGCTTGCTGTCCGACGTCCAAGCGAGCATTTGATTATTCAGCGTCTCATATGGAATTGGAAAGTCGACGAGGATTCGACCGTCTCGACAGTCGAATATCCGAATAGACTGATAATACGCGGCTGTGGCGATGAAGAGTCCATCCGGAGAGAATTTCACAGCGACCAGTTCCTCGTCGTGTTTGAGCTCGAGCTGTCTCCTGCCAGTGGAGACATCCCAGACACGGACAGTAAAGTCATCCGCTCCCGTTGCGAGCCGCGTCTTGTCCTCAGAAAAATCGATCGCATATACCGAATCGCTGTGTGTCTTCAACGTGGTCACATTCTCCCCGCTCACTACATTCCATATCACCACTTGGCCGCTCTCCGTCCCGCTTGCAACCCATTCTCCGTCTTTCGTGACTGCGATGCTGCAAATATCTTCTCCTGCATCTATGGTCGGCCCCGCCTTCATTCCATCCTCGACTCGCCAGCGTTGAATCTTTCCGCTCTTGGTACCGCTCACAACGTGTTTCTCGTCGAGGAATGCGACCAACTCCAATGGCTCTCCAAGATCAATTTCAATCGGCTTTGAAAGCCTCTTGTTGACGATGCTGGAAGAACTCGCGTCGCTCCGCTCTAGGAAGTCGTCACTATGGCATTCCATCTGATTCGTGTATTCCTCACCTCCGTTTACTGATTCCTCGCGCTCATTGCTTAATACCGATGGTCTGCATTCAAGTCCACTTGACGCTTTAGCCCTCGTTGACATCGTTCCTTTACCCGTTTTCCTACTCGTCCCACTCGATGAACTTGCCTGCTGCCCAGAGCATCTGGAAGCCATGCTCTATTATATCGGATCGCGAAAAAAGAACACCGTGTCACAATGGGAGATGTTGTCGACGAGATGTAAGGGTGGGTGAAAAGAACATGCTCGGTCACCTGACCTGCCCACAAAATGAGCCTAACTAGGGCAGATAGGTCATGCGCAGGCGCTGGCGAGCCGGAGGCAGGCCGAGAAGGAGCGAAGGGGTAGGCCCCCGGAACACGGAAACCCCACCGAAGGGGTAGAGTTTGAGACGGACGAACAACGGCCAGGCAAAGGGTAGTGAACCCCGAGCAAACGTCAAAACTATGTAGGTACAGTACAGTATTGTTACACAGGTACAGTAGATGCATTATGGTACGTGTAGTACCGCCGTGTATAATTAACCTCCTTCGACTCTGAAACTCGAGTGAGCCACGAACAAACGTCAAAACTAACAAATGTCAAAACTATGTAAGTAGACTGTTGTACACGTATGGCACAGCGCGCACCATCGTCCTCACAGACGCGGAAGGCCAGCACTCTTCAAACTTTATCCCGGTTTCCAGGTCGATGGCTCCGTCCCTGCCGATCACATCGTTCAGCACGACGGTGCCAATTGCCTTCGTGTTGGCTATCTCGAGCAGAACGCGTGACGATGTGTTGATCAGCCAGATCTCGTACATTGTCTGAGTCGTCGTCGTGTCACTCGTCGCTTTCGCGCTCACTCGTCTAGCAGTCTCAATCTCGTTTTTTTCCCCGTCTGTCCGTCCGCTTCTTTCGTCTCTTTTCTTTCGTACTGATACTTACAGTACTTTATGTTAGTGCTAACCTTTCTTCTACTTCGTTACACCACGATTCCGGCTGCTCTTCGCTCGCGTCTCCAGTCTGTATAACGTACGTCTCGTTTTGTCCGCTTCTGCGCCCGCGATGCCGCAATAAAAGTCGGTTTGGAGCGCGACCCCTGTTTCGACCTTAGCGAAAATTCGCTTCTCGAAGCACCGCCACCACGCACGGGCCCGTCAGGTGACCGAAAGGTCGCGACTCGGTCACGGCCGTGCGGACTCGGGCGGACTTCGAAGATAGGTCGCCTGAGTTCGAAGATAGGTCGCCTGAGTTCGAAGATAGGTCTCTGGGTCGTGATTGGTCGAAATAGGTCGACCAATGCTTACCCAATCAGTACCTTCGCATGACGGTGCTACCAAGCGCTCCCACTGCTACGGGCAAATATCGAGTATCAGGATTTCCGTTTCGAGTCTCGCTATGTAAAAATCTTGCCGATGAATATCATCTTCATGCTCGAATCATACGTACTCACTTCTAACTATCAAGAAAAATGTTGCTAATTGATCCCCTCCGTTTACTCCAGCAACTTCACAACAACTCAGTCCATGTTAACGATCTCCGAGCATGGTAGTGGTAACAGCAGACCCATCATGCCTCTAGTGGAAACCCACACGGCGATCCAAAAAGGAGGAGTGGCTCGAGGCTGCTCTTAGAAGCACCGAACTTTCAAGAGGGCCACGCCCTCTTGTTTGGGTATGTTGTTGCCACCTCTTGTCATGCATTCACACATGTGTATCCACAAGTCTTGACCGAGGGGCACACAATGCTGTTCCTTTCGGCGAAGATCATAACCGGTCCACCATATACATCGCCCGTGCTCTCTCGGAGAGCAGCCTTCGGGCGTAGTTGATGACGAGTGGATTGTCAATTATGAAGTACTCGTTTTCTCGTCGCAGCTTCGCTGGGGTTTCCCTTGTTCCGGTCAGAAGGACTTTCGGAACGGTCCTGCCCCAGCAACAGCCGCATGACGCAGCCAGTCGGAGAAAATTAGCGTACGTACGCTCGTTGACATCTACTTACTGTATATCCTTTTGATGATATACTTAATGTGGGCGGCAGTGAGATCAAGACTGTCATGTTTGGTGACGCTCTGTAGATGCAAGTACATAGATAGTCTGTGGGAACAAGCGCGGAAAGCCCCCGTTGGCGTTGTGGATATTGCCAACCCAGAGAGATCGAAAGGATGTGACATCCACTTACACGGGGACGATTACGCTGCGAAGATGCTGGTAATAACTTGTCCTCGCTTCTCATGGACCAGCCACTGACGTCCTCAATCTATTGTTGCACCGAATCAAGTTGGCCGAAAGCACGTGTTCTCCATAAGCAATTTAATATTGATCCTGACCCACCTGCCAGGCGAAGACACCCCAACTGGAGAAGCCTGGGCCAGATCATCAATCGTTACCTTCCTCTCCAGGCGGAACGTTCTACGCACGAGCCAATCACCTTTGTCGTTGTCACCGATGATCTCCCGAGTACTCGGGCAGTGGGTTTCATGCATGTTCATACGACGATTGGAACGCAGCCGACCAAGGGGATCTGGAAAGTCGATGCAGCTCGTCGTATTGACCGTCATCAAGTCAGGCGTGGCATCTTTGAGATTTGATTTGTTCTGATCGGCACTGACCAGGCTGCCTCTGAGTTACTCCACGAACTGGACGACTACTTCATAACACTAGATCTCCACGCTCCACTCATGTGACGATCGACTGAACCCGGTTGTGACAGGGCTGTGACAGGGCCTGGTCTATATGACCCTGCATGGGGTGCGTTCGATACGGTGTTCATGCTCAAAATCCTTCTTAGGCCTCGGGGGTCTGCGTAAGGACCTGGACAGTACTAGACCGCATTTGATGTTGAGTCTCCTCGGCCACGCCCATACGAGAACTCGCAACGGGCAGTCCTCGTCTCTCCGAGGTACTGAACGTTGAGTTTAGCGATAGAACGACTTCTGGAACGTATCACTGATCGTTCTTCTTTTCTTTCTCTTTTGCATGTCGCGTGCACTACCATTTGTGCTTGTATCACTGTAGCCTGTCGTGATCGGGTCTTCCTATTTCATTTTTTCGTTGTACGTATTCGCATCGTTTAACCAAAGTCTAAGGTGTGTCCTAAGCCGATCTCCCCAGGAAAGGAACAACGATTGCTTACCTTGATGACCTCGAACAGTATAGTTGGGAAAATTTACGGTCGTAAGTAGGATTCAGCTCGGAGAATCTCAGGAACCTCACCTCGAGGTAGAGGCGAACCCGCAAGGCCTACAATTAACATGCGGGAGGAAGTCCTCCAGTATCATGTTCTTGAACCGTGTGAACACAGTCGACCTGAGTTGCCACGACACTTCAAGTTGGGGGAGAGCTGCCGGAAGAGCAAATCGGAGTACTTCATTGAAATTGCTGGTGTTGCAGCGCATAATGAGTTTGACCACAGCAGGAATTACCGCGATACAAAGGA
>JBBPTK010000142.1:0-25447 GCA_038094135.1 Spongiforma cf. squarepantsii | reverse complement strand
ACGGATCAGCTGATGGAACGAAGCCGCATCTATATCACGTACCTGATCTGATTCTCAAGTTCTATCAGTCGTTCCTTGCTCCCCTGTCTCTCACGCTCGTACTTCTCCTCCTCTGCCTTGAGACGTCCCTCGTACTCCTTAACCCACGCTTCCCACTTGGCGTCCGCTGTTGTCGTCTTTTGGTTCATGCTCGATATCTTCTCCTCCAGTCGAAGTAGCTGATTGTTGGCCACAACGAGCCGCTTCTCCGCGTTTACGGCGCGTGAAAGGAGCGTTCTGACCTCTTGCGAGTCGCCTTGCGTGGGACGTCTCGCTGTCGCAAGTTGCTGAGCGAGGTCTGCATTAGTGGCCTAGGTTACCGGATTAGGGCCAGTAGGGTGGCTACGACGGACCTTGAGCGCCTCCAATTCACCCTCCTTGGCAACGTACTTGCGCCTCCACGTCGCCTTAGCATCCCCATATGCCTTCACGCTCGTCTCGAACTTGTCGATTTGTTTCCACCGCGTCTTGAGTTGCTTGCGCATGTCCGTCATTTTGTCTCCGAACCGAGCTTCGGCCTCTTTGACACGCTTGTCAAAGTCGAGCTGAATCTGGCTCAGGGCTTTGAGGCGCGTGATAGGATTATCGTGAAAGACGTAAACGGCTTCGTCTCGGCCTGACCACCCGGCTTCTGCAAAATGGCGGTGACTCTTTGAGCGAAAGGGAACAAAGCAGGGTTAGAACCGTGGACGTACGGGTGTCTTGTCTACGCCGAGAATCTTGTCCATGTACTGGTAAATGGTGAGTAACAGCGTGTTGCGCTCCGTGAGTTGGTCGCGATATTGACTTTCGCTGCTAAGCAACGACTTTTGATCTTTCGCCAACCGAGCCTCAAACTCGTGTGCTTTGGTACGTAACGTGGACACTTCAGCCTCCACTGTCTTTAAGCTCACTTGAGTAACGCCAAACTTCTCGGAGAGACGGAGACGAGATTGCGTTTGATTCCCGAGACGCGTAGTCAAGTCACGGATTTCATTGTGCAGTTTGTCGATCGTCACGTCACGCTCGCGTGTGTTGCCCTCACGAGATATGATGTCCTGACGTGCACGTGCAAGTGCATCCTCGAGGGTTTGAATGTCACGCTTCAGTCGATCGACCTCAAGTTGAAGCGAGAACCTGGCAGTGGTATGCGAATCGCCCAGTTTCTTTGATTCTTCCTCCTGGGATTTCAGCGCGTCCTGCAGCGCCGCGATGTTAGACTGGCGCTGCTCGAGTAAAGTCTCGTTCTTCGCTATGTTGTCCGGAGTAGACTGAAGTGCAAATTCCTTGATCTCCAGGTCTCGTCGTTCGTGCTGGGGTTGAGAATAATAATCTTTCTCGACCCTGAAGACCTCTTGTTCCACATTCCTTCTCCTCGCGCTCGTTCTTAACTTCTCCGACCAGATCCTCGACACGCCGTGGCAACTCTTCTTGTCGTGATCGGTGTGCCAGAATGTCTTGGCACGTTTGGTCGTAGAGATCTTGCAGGTCTTGAAGCCGCGCCTTGAACGAGCTAACTGCCTATAGACGGCCAGAGTGAGTCAAAGCCGAGGTTGTTCGCTAGTGGGCTCACCTCCTTGAGGGCTGCTGCGAGTGCTTCGAGTCTCTCTCTCGACAGTGTCATCTTCACGCAGACGATCACTCTCCTCATTGATACGATCGTTCTCCTCTTCCAACAGGTAGACCCGATCGCTCAGTTTTTCTATCTCTCGGTTGGCGGCTTCGATCTCGGCATCCTTCTCGTCTGCTTCCTTCTCAAGATGTTGGAGGGTAGCTTCAAATTTGGCATGAAGTTCGTTGGTGTTCGCCTCAAGCTCTGATATATTCAGACAAAGCTCCTTCGATTCAGTCTCCCGTTCGGCAAGGGCCTAGAAACGAATCGGTCAGTAACCAATTTCGGCTCGGCATGAAGCTGTCATACGTCACGAAGCTCCTCGACTTGTCCACGGGCTTCAACTTCTCCCCGCCACTCTTCTTCGACCACCGCGACGATCCGGTCGTGCTCAGCGACAAGATCCTCAATCTCCTCGTTCTTCATTTCGATCTCGTCTTCTTTTTGTGAAAGCTCGATCATCGTCGCAGGTAGTTTGTCGCGTACGGAATTGAGATCCGCTTCCAACACCTGCCGTTCTCCTTGCGCTCCCAGTATTGTACCCGGTTCTCGCCGCGTTCAATCGATTCTGCCTCTCTCCTGCGTTGAACGTCATCGATCTCCAGTCCCAGCCTTGCGATCTCGTCTGCCAGTCCTTCTTTCTCATCCTCCTTCCTTAGAAGCTGCTCGTTTTGGTCCTCTACTCTGGTATGAAGGGGGTCGTTCTCGGCCTCCAGTTCCTCCTGCCTGTCTCCCCGTCCATCAAAGTTATAATCTTCACGTCTCTCCACGATCGAACGAAGGGGAACAATTTCTTCCATGTTTTCCTCGAGCAATCCTGACGTCTTCCAACTCCTCAAGTTCTTCGTTTCTGAGTTCGACATGTCGTAAAGCATCTTCCTCTGCAGCAGAAACACATTCTGGGCGTAGTTCTTGAATTGTACACAAGGTTGTCGTCGGCGTGCAGCCATGCGAGAGTGGTGTTATGTTGTTGTGTATGACGGAGTCAGTAGTCGATGGGATGAGCAAAGAATGTGGTTGGAGTTGCGATGTCAAAGTCATTTCCATGCTGGTGATGCATACAAACGGATGGACGTACTGTTTTGCTTGGTTCTTGAACTGGGTAGAAATGGGTTTCGCGATAGTCTAGGTGCGTGTGTATGCATTCAAGTTGATGGGTATGTTCAAGTTCGGGTGGTGGAACAGTCAGACGGAGAGGCACAAAAGAGCATTATTTGACTGACGCGAATGGTAAGTGCAGCCAGTTTGAGGTGGCCATTAGAGCCGGAAGACTCGAGGACGGAAGAAAGAATGGAAAGGCGTGTGTTGTAATACTGCGTAGATCCCACGCGTCAAGGCTGCCGTTGCCACCGCCGGCTACCACAAAATTTAAAAGACTACAATTACAATCCTCGTCGATCTTCAACCTCAGTACTCGTCACAGATATCTTCTAGGCTTTTGGACTTTTTTTTACTCATCATGGAAGCGATTTTGTTGTATTTTTTATGGAAAAAATGAACTAGGTATTAGTCACGTGATCTTGGACAGTCAAGTGGCCTGCGGAACTCGGAGAACGACGACGACCTCTTGCTCACGCTGAATTTTTGTATGTTTTTTTTCTTTACATCTGATGGTGACGTGGTCACGATGCCGGAACAGCCTGGGCACACTGTCGTCTGTCGCATTTCCTTCAAGTTGAACTGCATACAACGAGCTGCTGCGCTCGGACGTTTCCTTGTTTCAACCTGTCCATCAGGAAAAAGTCCATGGCTTGCAAGGCCTTACAAGGCTATCCCATCCTTTGTAAGACCTTGCAAGACAAAACTGGCTTACAAGGCCTTGCAAGGAAACTCTCTTTCTTGCAAGGCCTTACAAGACTAATCAATTTCCTTGGATGTGAGGTAAAAATATTACCATCTCAGTAGCCTTGCACTTCTATATGCATATTAGCACTCGCCCTCGTTACTTTGTATTCGTTGGAGCTAGAGTACATGTTGAAAATCTGACAGAAGGGGGAATCGAACCTACATCCTGGCACTCAGTTGACAATCAGATACGTTAACCATTAGACTATCTGCATATTGCTACACCAATTACAGGTTGAACTATATTCCCACTTATTTCCTCAAAATAGAAATGCTGCTTGCTCATTGTCCTGTTGCTCTCTCAGCACGAGGTTCTCCTTTTCCTGTTGGAGCTGTGCTTGTTCTTTGTGTTCACAGTCCTCGAGTCGCGCTCTTTCAAACAACGTGCTACTTCAACTTCCACTGCCTTGGCGATCTACCAAATCAAAAGTTAGCACATAGGGTACTGCGCAAGAAAACAAGCAACCGATCCTGTCGTCGATGTCCTTGTCCATCAGTTGCACAGTAGACTCAGGCTTCTCCAGAATAGCAGTTGAGGATGGTGGCCACGATCTTGCCTTGGCCAACAGTGGTAGCAATCCAATACCGAAGCTGCTGACGCATGGCACACAAGACAGACGGGGACGCCGAGAAGGTCCAGGTGCAACATTAGTCATGGTGACATCTAAGGAGGCAGGGGTGGGATCGACTTGGAGGACGGCCAGAGCAAGCTTTACTGGGGGTGGCTGAATGGCTGCAAGTATTTTCACTTGAGGATGGTTGTCTAGGTGAAGTGGTAAGTGGTACATGATACAGCATTTTAGAATGTGCCTACCACGCTCATTCACTACGGGGTGGTTCTCTATGTTCTTGGTGCGAACAGCAAAACTAGCCAATTACATCGAATCCACACTAGCTGAATGCAAAATGGTACAAACTTTAGAGTGTTTAGTGTATCCTGGTGGAATCTGATGCCAGGAGCAAGATTGCAAATGTAACCCCATGGATGAACCACCTAGGGCATCTTGAAGAATGCACATGAGCTTTGAATTGTGGTAAGGGATATGGGACTACTCAATGATGACGATGATGTGAGATGAGAGCTGAGAAGATGGTGGTTGGCAAGACTCACCTTGGGGGGTGTTACCCTTCGTTTTGAGCGCTTGAAAGAGTGCTTTTCTGCACCGAGAATCTGGATAGTCAAAGCAGGGTATTTGCTCAGGTTGGTCAGACTGCTGGCGTGGCCGGTCAACCGTACCCTGGTCCATTCTCCGAGGGAGTGCCATACTAAGGGAGGGAGCAATGAGGTTCATCTTTTTGGATAGATGTGACAGGAGACTTGCGATATTCAGCTATGGAAACGACACGGGCGGCAAAGGCAGAGATGTTGAGCATGTTGATGTTGGAGATGGATGACCCCATGGAATCATTGGCAGCATTGACAATATTATGTGCGAAAGTCGTCATTTCGGGAAGTTTGTCCTTGGAAGGTTTTCCTTGTCCCCGATGAACTGAGCCAGATGAGCATATTGATAATTGTCTGGCACAAGCAAGTTGACATGAAGCTAGCTTACCAAATAAAATGAATAACCATAGTTGATATTCAGTTCGATGCATAGACTAACGGATATGCATCTGTTATCTAGAGGTCTCGTTTTCGATCCTGCCACAATACAAATTATTTTGTGATAGGCATGGGGCCACTCTGGCCTTATAAGACCTTGTAAGACAAGGGCTGGGTGTGGTGAGCCTGTAAGGCCTTGTAAGATAAGGACTAGGTGTGGTGAGTCCTTACAAGATCTTGCAAGGTTATGACAGCCTTGCAAGGCCTTACAAGGTTTGGGCCCTTCTCAGCAATGCAGTGTGGTGTGGTTTGGCAACCATTGGTTTGGCCAAACCCAAACCAGCGGACATGGGCAAACCAGTGGCTGAAATTCCCACGGTGTTGCAGTCCGTGCAAATTTTGAGTTGTAGATAGTATCAGAATACATTCATGGTTATTGTACATCACACCACTCCATCTGCTTCCAAATTATCATATGAAAAGCACAAGGCACTTGCTCTTGTTGCTGCTATCACTGCTGGTGCATTATGCACACAATTCTATTCACATTACCACAACAAAACACCCAAGCACAACTCTATTCTGACAGGCCAAGGATGGATTGAAGAGCTTTTGAAAGGTCATGCAGGTCGATTTCGTGAAGAGATGGGCTTGAACAAGCATGTATACAGCCAACTTTTGATGCAGCTTCAGAGAAAGAGTGGCTTTAGGGGCACTTGCCATGTTTCTGCTGCTGAATGTCTGGCAATTTTTCTCTACCTTGCTGTAACAGGTCTTGGCCAGCATCATCTTGAGGAGCGCTTCCAGCATGCTCCAGGGACTATCTCCAGGTGTGTCATCTATTGGCTAGTTTCATATACATATAAATTGGGAAATCTTAGAGCCATTCATGATGTACTGAATGCACTGACCACACATGCATTTTACACAGCCTATGTCAAACTTCCCACCACCATTACACCTCTTGCCGATGAAATCCAATACAATGCTAAGTTTTATCCTTATTTCAAGGATTGCATTGGATCCATCGATGGCACTCACATCAGCTCCTTTGTTCCTGAAGAAGCTATTGCCCATTACCATAATTGCAAAGGTGGTCTTTCACAAAATGTTCTTGCTGCCTGTTCACAAGACATGCAATTTGTCTATGTTCTCAGTGGATGGGAGGGAAGTGCAGCTGATGGCTTTATCTTCAATGACGGGATTTGGCTATTCCAGAAAACAAGTACTACCTTGCTGATGCTGGATTTCCACTTTGCAATACTCTTCTGGTGCCATATTGTGGAGTTCGATATCATCTAAAGGAATGGGCTACAACAACTCAGAGGTATTTTTTTCTTCATTATCATATACATTGGTTAGTAGCTGAAACATTTTAGTCCTCAAAATTATCAGGAGCTATTTAACCTTCGGCATGCTGAAGCTTGAAATGTTGTGGAGCACATCTTTGGTGTTGTTAAGCATCGCTTCAAGCTTATGGTTGCATCACCTGAATATGACCTTCATACTCAGGCTCAGATGATTCCTGCTATTTGTGTTCATCATAACTTTATCCGGATTCATGATCAAGATGACTTTATTCAGCAGGCAAATCAAGTTCATGGGATTAGAGATGAGAATGAGGTGGGAGAAGATGAAGAAAATATAGGGGTTTCAATGTTAGGAGGTGATATATCTGCTGCAGAGTCCAGGCTGGCAAATGCAAAAAGGGATCAGATTGCAAAAGAGATGTGGCAGGACTATATGCAGACCAAGTAATATCAAAACCATCAGAGTTTGTAACAGAGGTTGAACTCTACTATAATAGTTTGTTGGGTTGAACCAGAAAAGAAAACAAGGTTGAACTTCTGGATTATAGAAAAAAACAGTGGATCATAATAGAATGCTGGGTTGAGCCAGAATTCAAAAGAAAATACAGACCATATTTAAGCTATCTAGGAATCTTCCTTTGAATCTTCAATCTCCTTTTGAATATATCAAGTACACAAAGTCTTCCGCTTCACAGCCAGAAATGCACCTGCAATTCCAGTATTATGAGCAAAGAGAGAGATTGCATCAACCATTTCATTGTCAGAGAGGTCATCATCTTCCTGAACCAAATCAATAGCAGCTTGTCGGCGGGCACTGGATGGAGAAAGTAGAATGGAAGGTTGAGCAGAAGGACCGGCATGAACACCATCCAAAGGTGGCTCAGCAACTATGGTAGGGGAAGATTGACCACCGTGAAAAGCTGCACTGAAAGTCTCTAGTGCATCTGCCACTGAAAACATGGCATCTGTACCAGAACTACGACCACAAAGGTGCTTTCTGCCAGGCTGTGGAGTCTCCAATATACTAGCAGCATGTTTCCGATGCTTGCCCTTATTATGGCTTGAAGCAATATTCTGAAAAGCAGCCTCTTATATAAGATAAAACATAACAGAAAGATCACATACCTCAGACTCATCTGATGTGGGGTCATTATCTGTGGGAACCTCTCCAGATATGCCAAGTATGGCACTTGTATCAATAAAGCCAGGATTATACTGATCAACACCTTCAGCAAAAGCACCATTGATAAGAGCATAGATCTTGTCATAAAGTGGAAAGGAGGTATTCTTCCACTTGTGAGCATTCTGATGATTCTATATAATACATTAGGAAAGTATATATCATTGTGATAAACTGTATGAAGGGACATACCTCCAAATAATTTTCCCATACTTCTTCAGGTGCAGTAACCAGTTTGAGATCATCATCCCAGCCAAATCCTGAGAGTTCACGGAGTTTATGCACTGCTTTATAGTCCTTTTTCAGCTGAAGAATCCAAGTTACACTGATGGAAGCAAGAAAATACTTATAACTACGCACCTGATTCCACCGATTTTTCACCATGTCATTGGTCTTTGCAGCCCCACCACTGATCTCCTCACTCCCCTTCAATGCATGCACAGCAGCAGTATAGGCAGCCTCCTTGAAGCCTGAGTCAGACTGGAGGCCATTGTACTTGAAGGCAAGCAGAGAGTCGACAAGAGAGTTGTCATCTGTAGTTGTCCAGCTTGCCTTCTGCCCAGCTTTTTTCTTGCCCTTTGAGACAGGTTGACTGGCCTCAAGAAGCTGAGGATCAATTGGTGGGTCATTGGCATCCATAGTTGTCAGAATAGAGCAAAGGAATGGGACACAGAGACAGTTTTTATCTAGGATTATCTACATCACAGCAGTTGCGCAGCTGCACCACTGCTATTTCCAAATCGGGCCAACTGCGTTGCTGAGCGCTGGTTTGGCTGCCAGGTGGTTTGCGCCACACCAAACCACACCAAACCACACCCAACCGCGTTGCTGAGAAGGGCCTTGGGACTTTTTGTTGATGTCCCATTTCAGGCGTTTCCCTCAATAGTCTCCAACATTTCATGCCACAAAGCCTGACTTCCATTCTCTCATTTTTGTGCATTGACTTCCATTCTCTCATTTTCACGCATTGACTTCATATCATGCATCGATGACAGCCTCAGTTTCTTCTTTTTCAATGGGAAGGGAGGGAAAAAAATGTTGGTTACACATACTCCTTTGCAGGTGCTTCATCCTTTGTCTCCTTCAAAGACAATGATGACGATGAAGCAACTTTAATGCTTGCCTACCTCTGCTCGTCCACCCCTCGCAGATTCTACCAACGTGGGTTCGCATCCCAACTCATGCAACCCTAGTTGCCTGAAAAGCGTTGTTTCGACATCGGCGGTTCAAACAACTTGTGGCTGGAGCAATGCCGAACCTGGTGTTCTATTTCATTATCATACTCCTCATCATTCATCAACGACACTTATTCCTTCACCGTTCTTAGTGACCTTCAAAGTTCGTCCCACTGTTTCCATCTCACTTTCTAACGCCTGTTCGCAGCACCTCCTGGTGCGGGAGTGAGACCGATTTTCCAGTGGCTCAAGCACAAGGCCCAGGTTGGCAACCGGACCTGCTAGATGTGAAGAGTGTCGTTCCATTTCCAGGCACACCATTGGAAGGTGGTGATGTGGACGAGGAAATGCTCGATGGAACATGTGTTCCTTGCCCTCCACATGGTCGCAGCTTTCCTCCAGAAGCTCCTCACGGACGTTGTTCAGCATTTGTTCATCTGTTTGCAATCCAGTTCTCCTGGCAAGGATGTCAAGCAGAAGCGCAGCGTACGGAAAAGCAAGCAGCAGGTCACCAAACTCTGGTAGTTGGGTGTTATCCTTCGGAGTATCCTGCGTTGTGTTGAGGCTCACCATCCTATGCCTATCGAGGCACTCAATTCTACCGAAAGAACGTTGGACGACTTTGACCTGTTGGATTGTGTGCTGGTCGAAAGAATACAGAGGAGATTGACAGAGAATGGTTGCGTTGAGGGAAGGTCATTGCCTAATCCGTTGTCGCGAATATCATCCCAGAGTATCTTGGTGTCTTCTCTCAGCCTTTCGGCTCTGGACTGGAAAACTCTGCTTATTGATTCAGCTTTGCCTGCCTCATCATCTTCTGAGCCAAACTTGCACGAGTGCTGTATTCTTGATGGAACAACATCAGTCACTTCTTCGCCCAGACCTGTGGCCTTATCTTCTGCTTCACTGCTGGTGTCTCACCATTCCCCTAGCGCATCTTTACATCTATATCTGCATCTATGACCCACATATACCACGTTCGTTTCACAATTTCACCTTGCCCCCATCTACCCCAGCCCCAGTCCTGGCTTCATCTGAGTATTCCTCGACGTTTGCCCTCTCCTCCAGCACAAACGGGTCCCATCTCTGCTGCCAATGCACAAACATTGACGTGACAATGCCCCAACTTGTGGCCTTGCTGATGCTGCTTATCGTGAGTGGAGCAGCTTGAGGCCGCGGGGAAGGTCATCCTATAGCAATAAGGTCAGAGATCCCAAATATGAACGTGAGTCATTCATCCCAGTCTGGATTCTTTGCACTGTCTCCTTGTCAGACTGTCATGCAGTGTAGGGATCTTGACATGATTACATGTATGTCATCATCATTCTCACTGCATGTAAGAATGGTGCTGTCGAGTACCCCAGAGAGAAGGTCGCCTTTGTCTCCTTACTGAGAGTTGAGCTCTCGCATGCAGACTTCTACTCCAATGAAAAATGATTTGCTGATACCTGTTACAATGCCTTTTAATTGCTTTCCTCTTGCTTGTCCCCTGAAGCTTATTGTGTAGATTGATTCCACCCATTCATAGTTGCTGTCTTGTGGCTCTTGACATGTTCTCAGCTTTCATATGTATGATATTGTGTATCAATTAGTCTTGTTCTCACTATGATGTCCACATTTGTTACAATGAATAATGTGTACTGTGTGTTGAGTTGTGGGAGTGATTGATTCAGAGAGTATGATTTTAAAGTAGGTCATGTGCTCTCACCAGCCCAGTGTCTTATTATAATACTGTGTCTTGTGCCTTTCAATTGACATCAACTTGGGACATGGTTGCCTGAATGTCCCTGGGCATCAGAGTTGAACAAGACACATAATTGGAGTTGGAGTTGACAGTTGGAGTCCAGGGCCAGGGCTGGGCAGTGGTGGCAGCAGCAGCCTAGTGCTGCCAAAGTTCAGTTCAGGTTCAGAAACACTGAAAAGTAAATTGATTAAAATACAGCTTCTGAGACACAGTTAGTTAGCAGTGGTGACACAAGAAATCAATGTCAGTTGCTCATGATCAGCATCTGTGCAAGACACTGATGTTGTCATTTTGTCTACTATAAAATAGCATCAAGGCCACTTCTAAGCTGGAACTTCTTTGTAGTGTCCCCACAGCCCATTCATAGTGTCCATATCTACTAGTCAGAAATTATTTTTCCTCATGTATCTTGAAGTTGTGTACACTGAGCAGCTCAGAGTGAAAAACCATCACTAGTTAGTTTAGTGATGTAGTACATATGTGCAAAAGGTACAAAAGTATAATCACCTACAAAAGTGTAGTAAAAGTGTATACAAGTGTAGTAAAATAATGTACAACAATGTTATAAGTATGTATATGAAAGTGTAATAAAAAAGCACACAAAGTGCATGAACAGAACAACATTGTGAATGTGTATCTCATGAATAAGCATGAAGAGTGCAGTAAGAATGTACTATATGAAAGTGTAGTGAAAAAAGTGCACAAAAGTGTCAACATATTCTTGTAAATTATCAGCATTTGTGAACATATAGAGTGTTATTTCTTGAATACTTATTGTCATGACTGTGACATCTCCACTCCATCTTAGATAACTCCACCCTGATTCTAGCTACCTCCACTTCTATTCTGACCTATTCTGACTCATTCTATTTAGTTCTGACTCCGACTGTATTATGTCATCCAGTATTTCACTTACCTGGTCACTAATCTACTTGCAACTGCGCTTTCCTCTGTCATCATTTCATTTGTTATTCTTCCAGTTATCTCCTTCACCTGTACATAGCCTCTTTAGTCATCCTTTTCATTCTGTATCACCTCCATCTAGTATATAAGTCTGCTCTGTATGTACTTTGTCCCTCAGTCTGAAGATTGAGTTGTATCTTACATAGTTCCTTCTCCTCTGCTCAAATCTAATTCCCATTCAAACTCTGAACTCTGAAAAATACAAGGACCAGGACCAGGCAGGGGCACAGTGCTGCATCATCAGTCACTGAGGCCAAAGTCCTCACCAACCCCAACTCATCTGACCCCACCTTCAGTTGGACCAGAGTGGAGTAGAACAGGACTCTGACAGTATCTTCAGACTGCCACCTGTCTGGTCCTGTCACTTACATCTTCTGATCATTCAGTCCTCCTCAGTCACCATGTCTGTCTTCAGTAACACCCCTATTCCTGACCCTCAGTCCATCCTCGATGCTAATGGCAAATTGACTCCAGCTGAATGCCAGCAGTGATTTGATCTTGATCTCTGCATGTTCTGCAGAGAACTAGGACACACTGTTCAGGATTGCCCTAGGTCCAACTCCAATGCTGCCAAGGCCCATGCTTCCTCTGCCATGGCCTCTGGCTGGGAGTCTGACTAGGCCTCCTTCCTGCACCGCATATGTTAGGACAGTGTTGAAACCTACTATGCGTGGTAATCTTTCAACACATCCACTCCTTATCTGACTCCTCCTTCTGTGCACTTCCACCTCCTATCTTCATCCTCCTATGTGATCATCGCCCCTACTACCTCTCCATACCTCCAACTCTGGCATCTGTCACATCCAATGCATTCTGTGTACTTCCGCTCGGTTCCTCTTACTTACTCATGTCTTGGACACATCTGGCACACCCATGAAATGCTCCATTGAGCTATCAGGTATTGCACCATACCAGTTCCATTCCAATCTGTAGTGAATGTGAGTACTTCCACCTAGGACCCCTCTGGCAAGCTTTAATTAGCTGGGCCACTTTTTGGTTGTCTCTGACACCACTTTGGTCAATTCCAACCACCTCCAACTTGCCAAGTCACCCTGGTTACTCTTCCTCATAGGCTGTCCACATCTGATGGTTTAAGGCCTGGATTACGTACTCAGTGGCCCTCCGCCCTCCACCCTCCTCCTTTACCCCTGATCACATCTCCACTCCCCTCCATCCATTCTCTGATGGGACCTCTGGCTTAAAGGGGGGATAGGGATGCTGCTTGCATCACCCTAGCTCCTCCACCACATCCTCATTGACATCTGCTCATGTCCTCCCTTACAGCACAATTCATTTTTGATTTAAAGAAAAGAAAAATTTACTATCCTACTCCTTCATTTGTTCCTCCACCTCTGCCTCATCCCTCTCCTCATCCTCTTCCTCTTCCTCTCCCCATCCCTCGATGAACCTTGGACAAACTCCTCTTGCCCCTTGAGCAACTCCACCCTGTGCTCCTGCACATCCACCACCCTCCACAATTGTGTCACCGCCACTTGAGCGATGACCTCCTACCTATCCATCCTACCCACCAACTTGCCTAACACCTCTGCCAGCATCCTGATTCCATCTCGGTTTGCCACTGCAGCCTCCATCAAGGGCCTTGGCACCAACTCCTCAGGCTCCTCCTCATCCTCCCTGTCCACGTCTTCATTGTCTGCCCCACTCACATCCACCATCACAGCCATCCAAGCCTTCTTCTTGGCAATGCCCTTTGGGGACCTCACCTTCTTCCTCTGTCTCCTCCATCCAACCTTCTCCTTTGCCTCTCCCAGCACCTCTGCCCTGGCATCCCTCGTCCCACTTCAGCTGCATGCCTTCCTGGCCACTTGGCATGGCACGCACACCATTGCCTTCTTCGTGCTGGATTGCACCTTGCATGCCCTGGGGTTCTTGACATACATGCACCTCTTGCATGCTGCCAACCCCTCTGTCTCCTCCCTCTGCACCCACACTGCCTGCGTGGCCTCTCCTTCCACTTGGTGACACTCTGCCGCCAACTCCTGCTCCCTCACCCTCCTCATCCTCTCTTCCTCGACATGTTTCTGCTCCTCCTCCTTGCGTCTCTTCTTCTCCTCCTCCTCCTCCACTTTGTGATGCTGATTATGATTGATTAGTGATCCTGCTGTGATCTTGAAGATTACCTCTTACCTCCTCCTTTGCCCTCCTGTTCTCCTCCTTTGCTCTCACCACCCATCTCTTCTCCTCCTCTGACCAGCGATGCTTCTCCACTGTCTTCCAATTCGCCTTCTTCTCATTGTCTTCCAAGTTGGTCACCAACCACTGGATTGAGGCTTGTTTCCAATCGAAGTTGTCATCGGACGAGTGAGACATGATGATAGTTGTGGTTCAAGAGTAACTCCACCAACCTCCTCCTTTTTATCTCATAGATTTGGACTCTGCTCATGCTTTGCCACAGAAGTCCACATCCAACCACAATTAAGATCCACTGCCTAAGGCTCCTTGGGCCCTTCAAGAGTTCAGGGCCTAAAGGGGGGATACTGTCACAACCATGACATCTCCACTTCATCTCAGATAACTCCACCCTGATTCTAGCTACCTCTGCTTCTATTCTGACCTATTCTGACTCATTCTATTTAGTTCCGACTCCGACTGTATTATGTCATCTGGTATTTCACTTACCTGGTCACTGATCTACTCGTGACTGTGCTTTCCTCTGTCATCATTTCATTTGTCATTCTTCTGGTTATCTCCTTCACCTGTACATAGCCTCTTTAGTCATCCTCTTCATCTAGTATATAAGTCCACTTCATATGTACTTTGACCCTCAGTCTGAAGATTGAGTTGTATCTTACATAGTTCCTTCTCCTCTGCTCAAATCTAATTCCCATTCAAACTCTGAACTCTGAAATACAAGGACCAGGACCAGGCAGGGGCACAGTGCTGCATCATCAGTCACTGAGGCCAAAGTCCTCACCAACCCCAACTCATCTGACCCCACCTTCAGTTGGACCAGAGTGGAGTAGAACAGGACTCTGACACTTATACACAATGTCAGAGTCCCATTCTACTCTGCTCTGGTCCAACTGAAGGCAGGGTCTGATGAGTCAGGGTTGGTGAGGACTTCAGCCTCAGTGACTGATGATGCAGCGCTGTGCCCCTGCCTGGTCCCAGTCCTTGTATTTTAGAGTTCAGAGTTGAATAGGAATTAGGTTTAAGCAGAGGAGAAGGAACTATGTAAGATACAACTCAATCTTCAGACTGAGGGTCAAAGTACATATGAAGTGGAACTAAATACTAGACAGAGGTGATACAGAATGAAGAGGATGACTAAAGAGGCTATGTACGGAGGAAGAAGATAACCAGAAGAATGACAAATGAAATGATGACAGGAAAGCACAGTCATGAGTAGATTGGTGACCAGGTAAGTGAAATACCAGATGATATAATAGAGTCAGAGTCGGAACTAAATAGAAATGAGTCAGAATAGGTCAGAATAGAAGTGGAGGTAGCTAGAATCAGGGCAGAGTTATCTAAGATGGAGTGGAGATGTCATGGTTGTGACATACAAGCAGCATGTGTCCTTCAGATGGAGAGAAAGGAATGTGTTAAATTATTAACATATTAAAGAATGATACACAATGTTTTGGGATGATTGGTCTTTGTTTGAAGAGGAGAAAAGTAAAAGCATGTTATCCTTTTGTTGTACTCTCAATAAAGCTGTATATAATTGGCCATGTGAGAAAGAATCAATGTGAAGATCAACAATGGAGCAAGAGAGAGTGAGACCTTGGCAGCCATTGAATGTTGTTGCATAAGCTACTCAGAGGGGAAATTGTTTGTGAGTTACAGTCCAATTGGAGTGGAATGGAGTGAAAATGAAGGAGATGCATGGGATGCAGTGGGTGTGATGTTCATTTGGCAGTTGAACTTCAACAAAGTGATGATGTATTGCTATTATGTACTAAACCTTTTTGAATGCAAAGGTCATGTTGTAGAGTACAAATGCAGTTTACTTCAATGTCAAGTTGGTGAGGAGGAATGCCTGGATGCTTGAGCAGAGTGAGATACTCAGATGTCTGTTGTGGAGCATTCCATGGAATTTGATCCACTTCTTTAAGTGCATCAGAGCTGAATAGATGATCTGGGAAAAGTAGAAAAGGTGTGTAAATGTATGAAAAATAAGATGTGAGCAAGAAACTTATGAAAGTCTTTGGGGAGAGCAAGAAGAATTTTGTCATTAAAAGAGTTGATGAATGTATTTCAAGGGGAAAGCATGCTGTGAATGTAGCAAGCTCTCCACATCCAGGACTGACTAGAGCAACTTGAGCAAAGTCACCACTGCCAATGAAGGGCTTCCCTCCAAATGGATGATGATGGTCACTAGTGAGTTTGCAGTGTAATCAATGAATGCATTCCCAAGTTGCTTTGTTGGCCATTGGGAGCTCATCCCAGATGATGACAGAAGTGCTGTGAATGAGATTGGCATGTGTGGTGTTTGGTGTGATTGAAGAGTGGATGTTGCAGTTGTTGTCAGCAATGGGTATATGAAACAGATAATGAGCAATTGATCCTCTTTTGAATGCAATTGTAGATAAGGCACTTGTTTCTACCATGAGAATGATGTGACCTTCTGCATGGAGAGACAAAATAATTGCATTTAATAGAAAAGTCTTGCCTCTGCCAGGCTTTCCTTCAATGAAAGTGAGGGAAGAAAGATTAGCAGTACTAAGGGGTGGAGACCATTTGATGAATATGATGGAAGATAGTGAGTTGTTGATTGTTTAGATGACCAAGATGATGTATACTTTGAGCAAGAAGATGTTTGTGTTGCTTGTGTAAATGGATAGTTCATCTGTAACTTCTTTGGATGAAATTGAAGGAGAGGGAAGACCATAGTCACAAGCACATTTTCTGTGTTGAGAAGGAAGAGCAGTTATGTCAGTGTTAGTATGCTCAAATGTGAGGTGGTCACTATGTAAGCATGCAATGTGGTCCACACTCATAGAGTCAAAAGTGGTCAAACATTTCACATGCAGGATAACCTTCAAGGATGAGTAAAAAGAATAGAAAGCAGAGTTGAGCAGGAGTTTTGAGAGAATCAACAGCCTCTTGAAGAGTGTATAGACATTCATGTTGATCTTTGAACAAACCAAGTCAAGTTGCAGCAAGTTGGAAAGAGGGTAGGAGACAGCCATCTACTGTGCAAAGTTCCTCAAATGATTGTGCAGGTCAATGGTGAAGCAGTGTGTGAAGATAAAATAGTTCACCACTGTTTGGGAGGATGGTGTTGACATGAATAATTTTTTGCCCAATGACATGACATTTTGCCACTTTTCAAGTGCCACATGGAAGTGGTTTTTCAATGAAATGACTATCAGCAATAGGAGAAGCTGGGTCACAAGGTAAAGAATGAATTGCTCAAAGTATTCTTCATAGCAAAGATGAGCAAGAGTGTCTGCACAAGCAAAGTATTGGAGCAAAGATGAAAGTGGTGAATGCTGAGTGTTGTGTTGATGAAATTGAGGAACATTTTGATTTGGCAAATGGATGAAAAGAGATTCAACTGCTGGTTCTTTTCAACTAATATCAAAGCCTAGTATGCACCAAGCACATTCAGGAGCTGATAAATAACATGCTTTTTGATAATCTGCAGCTTCATTTTGAGCAGGGATTGGAGCATCCACATCAGCTGAATCAGTAATACCATAGAAAGTGATGTCAGGGCCTTTGTATAAATACTTGTAAAGATAGGTGAACACTTTCACAGTGAATGTGACTTCAAAATGAAAATGACAATCAGCAACACAAAGAAGTGCAGGACAATGAGGGACAACCCAAGCATTATCATTTGTACATCTTTGCCATTTAATTCTTCCATACTCATCAATTGTAGTGCCATGTGGGTTGAATTGAGTATGGAAAGCCATAAATGCATTGACCATTCTGATTACATTGACTACCAGGTGTGTGAGGTGGTTGGAGTGGTGGATCATGTATTTTTTCACTTTTTCTTGAAGTGAAGGATCATAGAATCTGAGGGAGCTCAGCACTGATGAAACTGTCAAGGATTTCAAAAGCAGGTTCTGGAGATACCTGGGAAGATAAGAGTGAGACAAAGAGAATGCAAATAAAGAAAGAACATAGTACTTTGAAAATGATATGAGCATGAGGAAATCCTCACTTTGAAATCAATGACTTGGATGAGATATAATTTATTGCTGAAGTGTGAATGAAGAAGGTGCATGACTTTTTCAAGGCATGACTTGAATGTGCATGCCACTGTGACAGGCTGGTCAGAAGCATTTTGCCCTGAAAGAAGTACCACTTTCATTTCAGGCCAATCAGAGTTAATGTTGTTGTGCAAAAGAAGGAAGGTTGTCCAAATTTACAGCCTAATGCCATAGCATCAGCAGTTTGTTCTGAAGTCCAGGCATGAGAGCCAACAAAGCTCAAAGGAAGCTTGATTGTTGGTTCAAAATTGTCTTGAGCTTCATCAGTGACATCAATTGAGGCAACATGGACTTCCCAAGCATAATGTGCATGTTCATGTGAGATATAAGTGAGATGTTGTTCTTCTGTTCAAGAGTACATGTCCACTAGATATTCACAACAGAGATGGCCTAACTCGGAGAAGCACTGATCATTGTCAGTGAGAAGATGTGCTCAATATCAGTTAATTTGAGTAAGATTTGGAAAATCTTGAAAAGGAGTAGTTTCCCATCCAACATCTGCAAAGGGAAAAAAGAGGACATAGTGAAGGGGTTCATAATGGTGAGAATAGATGCTAATAAATTCAAGTTAATGATGGCTGTGACTGTGAATGACAATTGATGAAGGATAGACAGAGGCTGTGTTAGAAGCATGCATGATGGCAGCAAAGTCAGTGTTAGAAGTGAAGTCTTGCAGCTCTTGTTGAGAATATGAGAAATCATATTCGATATAATGGTCAATTCTATCTTTATCCATATGACCGATTATACACTATTCATATTCATAGTTAAAAGATTTCATCTTCTTCAGTCATGTGATTAACTAGTATTATCTAGAATGATCTATGATCGTCTATGATATACTATGTTATCTTATCTTATCACATCATGTGATATTCTAGAACATTCCATTCCAGATTGTTTCATATGATGTCACTATGACCTCATGGTCTAGTACATGACATCAGAGTCATCTGATTCATACTGACTCATATTTGATATTCATATTTGAAATATGAGCTTTCTGCTATTGGCTTTACTCATACCCTTTACCTTATTTCAAAATTCTTTATTTAGATGATGAGATATTATTCATATTGGATACTATCTTCATCATGGGCACAGGGTTCTTCTAACCCTTTACCCAATACATACAAGTACAAACATACTCTTGTAGTATATAAGGACAGGACTTTGTTCTGAACAATAACAAATTCTCCTATGAGTTTTTCTCACTCCACTAAGACTGAATCAGTCTACACTACTAGTCTTACCAAGACTATAAAGAGTTTGTTCCTTCTTTGTTCATATCAAGTCCAACCAGGTCAGTATTCTTAATTGAATACTATTTCCTTTTTCCTTTCCTGTGCTAGAGAAGTTGACCCTTAGAGTTATATTCTCTATTGGGTCATATAACTTCTTTAGCTCTAGCATGCACTTCTGTCTCCAAGGGGCAACATTGAAGTGTTAAAGATGAGTCACATAAGGATTAACATCTCACAGGTCATCTGCTATCATCTGAACAATTGAACTGAAAACACCAAAGGAGATTGCTTGATGGGTGCATTCGTTTTCATTTTATAGAAACCAGTGGATGAAATGGTTGGTATACTCTATGTCTTGCATGAGATGATAAGTTCTTCCAGTAATGGTGACAGCAAGTGGTCCAGCATTTCCTCTGCAAATGAAGTGCTCAAACTTTCCAGTTATGCCAATACCTGTGAACATGAATAGATTGTTGATGGTTCAACTGTGTTCATTTAGATGGGGAAGAAGCAAAGGATCGTTGAGAAGATGGTGGATCCAATGCAGAATGGGC
This sequence comes from Spongiforma cf. squarepantsii, assembly GCA_038094135.1. Lineage (NCBI taxonomy): Eukaryota > Fungi > Basidiomycota > Agaricomycetes > Boletales > Boletaceae > Spongiforma > Spongiforma cf. squarepantsii. Next base: position 6,068 of record JBBPTK010000142.1, on the reverse strand, counting down.
TGTAATGGTGGGAGTGCACAGACACCATTTCCACAACAGAAAGAATCTGCCTCCATGGAAAGCAAAAGAGCATTACAATGATGGCACTGGCAATCCCAAACAATGGGTAGGAATGGTTGTGGAGGATTGTTTTCTAGTTGCTCCCACCAGCTTGAAGGGTGAAGTTGACTGGCAGTATGATTCTGCAGTCTGATTAGTGAGCAAATGCTTGGAATTGCTCACTGTACATACATTTTCATGCCAGGCGCATGCATGTTCTCAGCAATGCAAAGCAGATGAAGGCATGAGATTGTGAAAAAGGATGAAGAATACTACAGGGAAAGTAATAGGAGATAGTATAAGAAACAATTACATGAAACAAAAAGGAGAGAAAATTGATTTTATTCAATTTTTGAATAAGATGGTTCTTCTTTGCACTCATCTTCTCTCATTTCAGGATTCTTCCTGACTTTCCATCCAATCATGTTTTCATTTTTTTGCAGGCTTCAGTGAGCTTAACTCTTCTCTTGTAAGTGGACTTTCACTTGGCCTGAAAGTGATGTCTTTAACATGAATGAGGCAACATCTGTCCTTGAAATCTGTCATGTAGCCATAGACTATGATGTGTTTGTGGACAGATAGCAATGGGGTCTTTGCAAAATGCTGGCTTGTGAGGGGATAAAAGCAGTGTAAGTGAATGAGTTGTTGTGGAACTACTGCAAATTGAGATACATCAATGTTGAAACTGTGTGTGTGCCCCATTTCAACATCTGTTCAACACACCTTACCCATCACAATGAAGACAGGAGGGGATATGCAAACTGAACACTTTGTTGGAATGGGAGGCATAGGTTTGAACTCCTGCAAAAAGCAATTTAAATGATCACTGAAACAAAATAAACATGCATGAGCAGACAGATGTGTGAAGCATAAAGCTTGAGAATGGGAGTCAAATCATCCATGCTTGGGCCCAGAGCAGATTGAGTGACTGCATGAGCATTGAGCAATGCCAGCATATTCACATTTGAGCAACAGAGTAGAGTTCCCACCAAAAGTGAACAAATCAGCAGATAGCTCATCTCTGGAGGAAATGAAGACAGCCTTGTGTTTCCAGTAAGTTTTACCTTGACTGATGGAGTAAGTGCTGCCTTCAGATACACCAAATACACCTGAATCAATGCATGAAGACACCATGGTGGGAGAGGATAAAGAGAGCAGGGAATAGGAATGCATTGCAAGGATGAAGACATGACATGGTGGATAGGAGTGCACAAAGTGGAGCACTCCACTGACAGGAGAGATGATGCAAGTGGACATGGTAGAATTTTGAAGAGAGATGACAGGGGTGAATGACAACTCCACATGCTCCACATGTGCCACAGACATGATGCACTCTGACACTCAGCAATGGTATGTCATGTCACATGACAATGTAGAAAAGTGGGCACCTGCAAACACATGATGCTCAGCAACATTACCATCTTTGAAGGGTCATGATTGATCACACTCTGATGCTTTATGGTATAGATATATATAAGATAATATCATATACTACTTGCATAAATTATGCATAATATTATTAAATATTTACTGGATGAATGAATTATCTGTAATTATCTATGGGAGGTATTTCCTGATGACTGAGTGGCAATACTGTACCATTTTGATTGATTCAATATCCCCTATGACACATGACAGCAGCAGAATTTCATCAGCCTTCATTTTGTCACTAGGGTCTGGATCATATGATATTCTGTTACATTACACTAGGCCAGCACCACACTCTACTGATTTCAGAATGTAATGCTGTAACATTGTAGCAGTTTCACATCCTCAGACCTCAGATCTTCAGACTGCACAGTCATCCAACTAGTTCACCTATGTCAAAATCTCACTTGATTGTCTTCCAATGTTGATTCCTACAGCACTCACTATGCCTGCTTGTGCAGCAACATGTTTACTTCCAAATTCAAGCCTATCAATCCTTGTTTTCTTGAATTCTCATTCCTGACTCCAGTCATCCTTTCCAATCCTCATCCAAGATATTGGTAAGATAATAACAACTCAGATTGAGAGTGGAGCAGAGGTCTTGATATTTGACAAACATTGTAGATTCCTTCATGATCTGAGCATGAAGTAGCTTTTGGATGCATATCAAGCAGTGAGTAAGCCTGAGAGCATTAAGAGGGTAAGTGGTGAGTTGAGAAATCAAATGTGATAACCTACCATTTGGATGATTGCAGGCATTTGCATGATCATCTGTATGTGGCCTCAATCTTTCATATGAAAGCTAGAAGTCATTTTCCACTCACAAAGCCTTGCATCAATTGAAAAATACAGATACAGGCTTTCTGAAACAGTTAAATGAGGGACAATACCATGATACTATGGCTTCCAAAGCCAGCAGTCTCATTGAAGTGGGTGTGGATAATGACAGTGCAATTCCAAATAGCCAGGTTTCTGCTTGGATGATAGCTGGTAACCAACCTGATAGAGTCAGAGCCAAACAGGTGGAATCATTTCTAATGGGGAGGCTGAATCATTGAATTTCAGTGGAGAAGAAGACATTGCTGCAATAAGCTAGGGCATGGGAAATGTAAGTGCAAGGCAAACATACTTTACTCACACAATTTCTGGTTGAGTCATGCTGATTAGTCCAGAACAATGGATTACAAGTACTTACATGGCCCATGCGTCCAACTATCTATTGATTATCTCATGCTGCATGTGAGGGGAAAAAAAAAACACCATCAGGAATTTCATCAAACTCATTGTGATGTGACATGACATCCAAAAAGGTGATTCAATGACAGGCCCCATGATGTGTGACAGGGTACAAATTTTGTCTCAACAAATCCCTGTGTGACATGTGACAGTTGAATTCAAAATGGTACAGTACTGGAAGGCATACACTAAACCATAGGCTGTAGAACTTGGCTATACCTTCCTGTAATGAGATGATTAGTCTAGATATGAGTGATGAATACTCACTATTTGTGAACAATGGAGGGTTTGCATGTAATGCCATTCAATAGATATATATATAAGATCCAACAGAGGTGGACAAAGTAGACAACTAATTGCATGAGTGACTGGGCCAGCCATTTTCCAAGCTTTTCTAGGATTGTCCAGACCGGGATCAACCTAAGCACTGTAGTGGCACCAATGATGACTAGGTGGGTCATTTCTTCATAAGGTTTGTGGAACAGATTGGTCAGTAGCTGTCAAAACCATACATAAATGGTATCTCCAGACATGGTCCAATAGGGTTTCCAAGGGTACAGAGGGGGAGATATGGAGATGGAGATTTGGAGGTTCTGATATGGAGGAAGGGGATGGGGTGAGGACTTCAGCACAGGACTTATGTGTCAGCAATGGATGTGTCATCATCCACTGTTTACCCTTATGAGGGTGAAATGGCAAGGGTGAAGGACATACGACAACATGACTAGCACATCGTCATGTGTTGTGGTGCGAGGGCAATATGGTGAGAATGATGACTGTCACCATCATGTATTGTGCTGTGAAGGGAAGTGCCAGGGTGCAAGCCAGGAGACGTGACAAGGGTGAGGTAACAACAAGCGACAACACAACAATTGTGTTGTACTAGTAGCCATGTGGTCCATTCTTGGCATCAAACTTAGCCTGATGAGCCTAAGATCCCAGAGACTCACTCTGTTGTGAAGCTCCAGCATCTTCCATTATACATTCTTGTCAGGATGGAATGGACATGCACATCATAGCTGGAAGAGTTAGAAGAGTCAGTCATACCCATCAAGCCTGCAACTTGCACTTACCATATCAAATGCACCACTACTGAGGGCAAAACAACCATGCGAACCATCAAACAACAACAATTCCTATGACATCTGTATATGCATTTATGGATTATAGATTGCAGGGACAGACAATTTCTGCAGTGCTGGTTGACATTGCGATATGGGAGGATTGACTCATTCAATCACTAGATTGCATTATCATGGAGTTCTGGTTGAGAGACAATTAGCTTACTATGAGACTTCGACAGCGACCTTTTTGTGATGTCACACACACCAGAACTCCTGCTGGATGACGATAGGCTGGAGGAATTGTATCAGAAAATGCTAGAGTGATGAACAGAGATGGGCCGTGACTAGAGTTTGTATTTGTAATTATTTTGGCATGGCAAAATCTGGTAAGACAGGGGCTTGCAAATATTGACCAAGCAGAAACCTTGCCAAGCAAGGTAATATTGTAACTTCACAAAAGAATTATGATTCAATGTCCTTCAGCATAATCATTTTAGCTATTATTAAACCAATTGTCCTTTATATTTGATTACCTTTTGGAAAATAATTATTATTGAGATTATTATTGTAATTGTAGAGTTTATAATGTGCATATATTGATTATCAAAAGTTTCTCAATTCAGTGATGTGAGTGTGAAACATATGAGGTACATAAATATATGTCTGAGGGGGTAATGATGCTGAGGTGTCACATGTCATGCAAGACAAGTCAATCAATGAACATTTGGCTATCTGAAACATGTTGCACTGCTTCCTGGGCAATATACCTGGTTGAAATCAGCATTGCAACATATGAAGTAATAATAATGAGTTATGTTACCAAAAACAGATTAGACTTGCTCCAGTGCTTTGACAGGATTTTTAGCTGCTGAAACAGAGTAATTTATTTAAAGTAAGACAACAAAGAACATCAGCAAACTTGCAGTTTTTCTAAACCCACTATTGTAATCTAAAGATGTCTAAAAAGTGTCTAAAAGTGTCTATAGTTCACTATTTTTCTAATGTTAATTGTCTATTTCATCTAAAAGTACTCTATTCTAATCTAAAAATGTCTAAAAAAGAAGAAAAGTAAAATGTAGACACATTTAGATTACAATAATGAGTTTAGAAAAACTGTGAGTTTGCTGATGAACAAGAATGCTCACCTACTAGCATGGTGCTCTCCAGCACCCAATTGTGTGGCAACAGCTTCATGATTTGCCTGGATTTCCCAAATTACTGAATGATTATATTAGTAATGGTAGTGGAATATAAAAGGGAAGAAACAGACTTACTGTAGATGATCAACACCAGAGGATTGAATGGAACTGTGTCCTCCAATCCAGCATGGTGATGATATGCAAGGTTTATCATAAGTGATGACAGCAGAAGCCATACACCAAGTGAGAAACCATAGAATTCCTTAAGGCCTGAGTTCAACTATAATGGCAGGATGAAATTTATGAGCAATTGAATTACTTGTTTTGGATAATGCAGGAGATGTGTGAGACACACCCCAGTAGATGTACATGATCCAGATGAGATGAATAGAGTGTATGACAGCTTGCATCAGCAACTGTGCTGATCCTGCATTCTGCTCTCCCAGCTCTGTTGACCCCAAGGACAATAAAAACACCACAGATGTGATGCTGATCAGCCAGTAGAGCTTCTTGTGATTGGTCAACACATCCATTGGGTATCCTATGCAGAGTGATTCCATAACAATAATGATCATGAAGGGAATGTGTGTGTAAAAGAAGAATTCATGAACATTCCCAAAGGTTAGGAGCATTATTGAGATTGACTCATTACTGAATTGAGAAAATTTTGATAATGTAATATATGCACATTATAAACTCTACAATTACAATAATAATCTCAATAATAATTATTTTCCAAAAGGTAATCAAATATAAAGGACAATTGGTTTAATAATAGCTAAAATGATTATGCTGAAGGACATTAAATCATAATTCTTTTGTGAAGTTACAATATTTAAATATCATTGATATGATTGGAAGTGAATATAATCCATTATATACTAAGAAGATTTATGATTAAACCTTGACAATATATCCACACTGTCTAGAGCAAGAATATAATTATTGTATCAAATTATAATGTTGATATATATGTATAACAAATATAAAATTTATTATGGTTGTGTACAATAGTTCACATACTAGACTACTATAGTACTACTACTATATATACAAAACTATAGCTACACTTTTCAATTGAAACTCTAAGAACTAGAGTGACTTTTGACTTTGAGGTGGATAGAACTCAAAGTGAAGAGTGAAGAAATTAAGAAAAGAGAAA
>JBBPTK010000141.1:0-25497 GCA_038094135.1 Spongiforma cf. squarepantsii | reverse complement strand
CTTTAGTTCCATACCTAGTCTTGGTCTGTGCGAGGATTCCATACTATAAAAGTCCTTGTACATGATAGCTGTAAAGTAAGCTAGTTCTACGCAATATCAGCGTTGTTACTAGTTCCTCGAGTCTCCGTAGTGGGATAGAGAGATCTGACTTGTTCCTCAGCTTTACCTTAACTCGACGCGACTCTTCGTGAGTTCCTCGTTAAGGCTGTGTGCTGAGTTCAGCAACGCTACGCGTAACATCGTAAAGAGTGAGGCAGAAGAGCTCACAGATGAAGGACATCATGCTCTTTTGTGCTACCGCCGGGGTCAGGATCAAACCCATCTCGACAAGGCTATCCAGTGTTTCGAACAAGTTTGCAATAACTACCCCATAGACGATCCCAAGCGCTCTGCCACGCTATTTAATTTGGCAAACGCAAAGTTTATCCACTGTCAAGCTCACAACTACTATCTTGATCTGGATGTACCCATCTCCTTGTACCGGGATGCGCTGCGTCTTCGGGCTCCTGGTCACCCAGACCACATTATGACGACACTTGAACTCGGCCTCGCTCTGTTGGCGCGTTTCCAAAGGAGAGGTGACGAAATGGACAAGATAGATGCGATGGATTTACTTGGCAGGGTCATGGAGCTCACGCCAATAGACAGCCATGCGCACCAAGCGGGGCAGCTTGGGCTACAAATGATCAATGTCTGTGTGCTATTGGATGCAAGGGAGTCGGAAACCTCAGATAGCGGAGAGTCGGAAACTTCAGATAGTGGAGAATCGGAAATCTCAGACAGCGGAGAGCCGGAAACCTCAGGTGTGGATACTACCCATGTGATAGACATAGCACGGGCTATGTTAGACGCATTGTCGCATTCGGTTCCACAGTACCCCGAACTTCTAGCTCTGCTTGGAAGGCTATTGTGGGGTCGGTTTGAGAAGCACGGGGACTTGGTCGACCTCGAGGAGGCTGTTTCCGTGCTGGATGAGGCGGTGCTTCTTCTTCCCAATGATTGCACTGACAAGCCGAGTTATTTAAACGTTCTTGGTGCCTTGTTGCTTAGTCGGTTTGAACGGCTCGGTGACGTCGCGGACATCACGAAATCGGTTTTAATTCAAGAGGAGGCCTTCCATCTTACTCCTGACGACGATCCGTACAAACCAAGTCGATTCAATAGTCTGGGAGGCTTGTTACTTCGCCGCTTCGAACGGTTCGGTGATGTCGCGGATATCACAAAATCGGTTTCGATGCTTGAGGAAGCCATTCGTCTTACCCCTGACAGCCATCCAGAGAGACCAAGTATGCTCAGTAATCTTGGAAACTCATTATTAAGTCGCTTTCAATGCCTCGGCGACGTCGCCGACATTGCCAAATCCGTTTCAGCTCAAGAGGAGGCCGTCTATCTTACTCCTGACGGCCATCCAGACAAACCAACATGGCTCAACAACCTAGGAAACTCGTTATTTTGTCGCTTTGAAAGCCTAGGTGACATCACAGACATCACGAAAACAGTTTCGATTCGAGAGGAGGCAGTCCATCTTACTCCTGATGGCCATCCAGACAAACCAAGCCGGTTAAATAGTCTGGGAACCTCATTATCGAGTCGCTTTGAACGGCTTGGTGATGTTGTGGACATCATGAAATCGGTTTCGATTCAAGAGGAAGCAGTCCGTCTTACTCCTGATGACCATCCAGATAAACCAAGTTGGTTCAACAATCTGGGAGGCTCGTTATTGAGTCGCTTTCAACGGCTTGGTGATATCACGGACATCACAAGATCAGTTTCGGTGCAAGAGGAGGCTGTCCGACTTACTCCTGACGGCCATCCAGACAAACCAAGCTGGCTCAACAGTCTGGGCTCCTCGCTATCTTGTCGCTTTGAACGGCTCGGTGACGTCGCAGACATCACAAAATCGGTTTCAATATATGAGGAGGCCCTCCGTCTGACTCCCGACAGCCATCCAAGCAAACTAAGTTGGCTCGACAATCTGGGAAACTCTTTAACTCGTCGCTTTGAACACATTGGCGACGTTGCGGACATTATGAAATCGGTCTCGGTGAAAGAGGAGGTTGTTCATCTTACTCCTGATGGCCATCCAGGCAAACCAGGTCGGCTCAACAATCTGAGCTCCTCGTTATTGCGTCGCTTTGAACATCTTGGTGATGTCGTGGATATAATGAAATCGGTTTCGATTCAAGAGGAGGTCATCCGTCTGACTCCTGACGGCCATCCGGACAAACCAAATTGGCTCGACAATCTGGGAAACTCGTTATTTCGTCGCTTTAAACGCCTCGATGACGTTGGGGACATCATGAAGTCAGTTTCGATGAAAGAGGAGGCAGTCCGTCTTACTCCTGACAGCAACCCACACAAACCAACTCTACTCAACAATCTGGGTTTGTCGTTATTGAGTCGCTTCGAACGGCTCGGCGACGTCGCGGACATGATAAAATCAGTTTCGATGTTTGAGGGGGCCGTCCGTCTTACTCCTGACGACCATCCAGACAAACCAAGTTGGCTCACCAATCTGGGCAGATCATTCATCCTCCGTTTCATCCATTCTCATGATTCATCACATTTCTTCGTTGCTATGTCGCATTTATCAGCTGCAGCTCAGTCTTCTATAGGACCCACTTCTGTTCGCTTCCATGCTGCTCGTGGATGGATTCGGTTTACACATATTGAAGGAAATTCTGAAACTCTGCTCGATGCATATACTATGGCACTTGATCTTCTCCCGCAGTTGGCTTGGATGGGGCTCCCACTCAAAGAGCGTCATCGTGTACTCGTCGGCGCCGCTTATATAGCACGAGAAGCGGCTGCGACAGCACTCGATGCTGGTCATCCTGATACTGCGGTCCAGTGGCTCGAGCAAGGGCGTTCAATTGTCTGGAATCAGTTCCTCCAACTTCGCACCCCTGTTGATCATCCTCTTCGTGTCAGTCATCCATCCCTTGCTGACGAATTTGAGCAGACCTCGAAGCAGTTGGAAAGCGCCAGTTCCCGTGGTCGGGTCGTGTTGGACGATATGCAGATGAACGTCGGTCCAAATTCTCAGTCAACCGAGGACGAAGTTCAGTTGCATCACACGCTTACTCTCAAACGAGAGACGCTCCTGGCCCATATACGATCTATTCCTGGTTTTGACCGATTCTTGCTCCCAAAAACCATCGAGCAGCTCATCTCCACCGCAAATTTGGGTGCAGTCGTCTACCTAAATGCTAGCAATCATCGGTGTGATGCACTTATTGTCAAGGCAGAGTTGGGAAATGTTATACCTGTCCCCCTTCCAGAGCTCAGCTATCAACATGTCGATGCGATGCGCCGTATATTACTTAACCGCGACGGTCCACTGCGTGACGATGTGTTATTACTCACTTCGTCTAGTCAGAGGAACGCCATCGAAGGCTGGGACAGAGAGTCTGGCTTCCCGGAAGATTTCCATGAGCACATTCGTGTTGATAGATATCGACTCGTTCTTGAATTTCTGTGGCTAAAAGTGGTCAGCCCGGTTCTCGAAGCCCTTGCCTTCTCAGTATGTTGTCAAATGGAGCACATATTCATTTTTTCTGACCCGATTGTATCGCAGACTCCATCCTCTGCAGTCGAGAAATTGCCCCGTATTTTTTGGTGCCCAACTGGTTCATTTGCCTTTTTGCCTATCCATGCTGCCGGTCTGTATGGCACACAGGCTCCACAGGATGCAAAACTTTCCGACTTTGCAATATCGTCCTACATACCCAGTCTAGCTGCACTCACACAATCCACTACGACAGACACCTTTCGTCACCCTTCTAATATCCACATTCTGACCGTTCCCCAGCCCTCGACTGATGGTCAATCTAAGCTACTAAATGTTCGGGTCGAACTCGATCACATCCAAAGATTGTCCCAAGCCTCCAGGTCCGTGACAATGCAGGAGTCTGATGGCACCGTCGAGGATACGATGGACAAGATGGCCAATGCTGATTGGGTTCATTTTGCATGTCACGGCGTGCAAGATTCCCTCGACCCGCTCGACAGCGGACTTTGCCTCGCAAACCATCGTCGTATGAGACTTTCCGACATCATCCGGGTGTCTCGCCCGCAAGGCGGACTCGCCTTCCTCTCTGCTTGTCAGACCGCAAAAGGAAACGAAAAATTGTCGGAGGAATCGGTCCATCTGGCTGCAGGGATGCTTCTCGCTGGATATGGTGGTGTGATCGCGACGATGTGGTCGATCATGGACAGAGATGCGCCAAAGGTAGCGAGGGATGTGTACGGGCATCTATTTAGGGATGGGAAGGTTCCAGATAGTAGGGAGGCTGCAGAAGCGCTGCATCGGGCGGTGGTGCGTTTGCGTGACGAGGACAAGGTATCGTTCTCTTCTTGGGTTCCATTTATTCATTTTGGTCGGTAGACGGTATTGGCCCTACTTTATCTTGTTTTCGAACTGCTCTTTTTTCCACTGTAGTCCTCTTAATGCTCCTTGCTTGTATTTTTCTATGCGGACTTGCTCGTACTTTTGTTCTCCGCTGTCCTGAACTAGAACCCGCAAGGCCTCAGGTTGAATTTGTCGTTTCGAACATACGGCCCCGGTGCGAGCTTATCTAACAGCATATCCAACTGGTCCCAAGTTTGTCTTAGAATTTTACTGAATCCTCGTGCGACTATCGTTTTCGCCATATTCTGGCCTAATCGAACTTCAAACCCAGATCCTCTGCGATGATGGCTGCAGCCTTCTCCCCAACCAACAGCGCAGTTGAGTAGGTATTCTAATAAAGACAAAAAGGAGGATCAGCACCGAAAACGGATCCTGGGTCACATTCATGATTCAATGAGTCTGACTTACGTTTCCAACGTTGCTCGGACAGATCGACAAGTCTGGAAGACGGCCCGAATATAAGTATGTACCGGTTCCAAGAGTGATATAGTTTATGACCAACCTGCAACCTTGAGGCCTGCTATGCCATACACGTTCAGACGGGAATCGACTACTCCGAATTGGTCTCGAGGTTTCATAGCACATGTACCGAGCTAGGTGACCTCGATCGTCAACGAAGAAAATCGGATACGCTGGGGAACTAACCGAGTGCCACACTGTCTTGACTATAGCCATCATGTAACGATGGAAGACTAAGAACCACACCTAGAATAGTAGCTAAAAGTGGACGACTCACGCGTATCGCGGTGGAATTTGTCAATGGCCTCATCGTCGGCAGGCGAATACTCGATATTTGGCGCATCGATCGGCACAGGGGCATCCTTCACCCTACAAGCGGCAGCACTTCCCGCAGGAAAATTGGGATGGGTAGCAGGAATCTCTCCCCGGTACGCAGGCATGCGCCTGAAAAGCTCGCGCGTAAACTTGTACATGAGGGCGAACAACTCGATATCGGCCCTGACAATCTGCGAATGAGAAAAGCGCACAGAGAGAAGGAAATGTGCATACTGAGAGCCGTAGTCTGGGTCGAAGTCATAAGGCGCATTTGGATCTTCACCAGAGGTGATGTGCACACGGCCACACGAATCCGGATACATCTCGAAGGTAAAGGTGATAAGAACGAGAAAACGAGTGAAATCACCGTCGCAATTACTCACCGAGTTGTAGAACACAGACATAAGCCTCTGACCAGGAATCTCCGGACGAGCCAATGGGAAGCTAGCAAATGACGATCAAGATGAAAGATATCCATGCAGCGTATGGCTGCCACTTACCCAGAAAAAGCTACAATTGTAACCATGGGCTTATCGGGATATGGCTCAAAGAATGTCTTCCACATCGACTTCAATGCTGGCCCGGCAGACTCCAGCTCTTTCGCTGACGTGCGCAGTTTTGCGTAAGCTTCTATTCCACTGAAGTAATTGTTCAGCAATCAGACAAGGAGGAGAATCACAGAGCTTCACAGGCGAGAAAGCTTTCCTGTCCCACTCTCTTTCCATTCCTTCAAGTGTACTGGAATCATCAAGTGAGGTCCCGATCTGCATAATTGAATGAACCAAACCTACAATCAATTCTTTCTGGATCGCTCCATATATCGTCCATCGTATCGACCTCGTCGGAAGCGTAGAATGCAAGGAAAGTGCCAATATGATCTGTACAATAATGTGATCCCATGAAGCAGCTCGGATGGGATACACATTACCTAGATAATTTTCTCCGACGCCAGGTAGGTCCACCAGGACAGAGACACCGTTCTTCTCGAGGACGGAAGGAGAACCAACGCCAGACCTTTCCAAAATAGTCGGAGAGCCAAATGCTCCCGCAGAGAGCACGACCAACTTGCTTGCCTTCACCGTGACCAACTCGCCGCTGCCCATCTCACTCGAGCTATACTCGATACCAACCGCACGTCCGTTCCTGTCGTTCACAAAAATCAATTTCAACACCTTTTTGCGCAGTCGAGACACACTCAATGATGACACGCTTGACGCGTTTGCCTACTCTGATTTCTAGATTGGGGTTTTCAGACTGCGGGTACAAGTATCTGGAAGCAGCGTCGCAGCGCTTTCCGGTCTCAGGGTCAATGTATCTTCAGAAAACGAAAAAAAAGTTAGTTGATATTCATCACTGTCGTTTATTCAACGCATTACCTGTGACATTTCTAGTAAACGTGAACAAGTTAAATCCAAAATACGCGCGCGGACTTGATCAAGAGGTACTCACGGCATAACAATTTGGAGTCTGGAGGTCATTGCCATCATCGACGTGTGGACGGCACGGATCATACAACCTCGCCACCTCCAAGAATTGTTTTCCTATCCCGATATCAGTTCTAACCGGGGATATTTTGACTGGTCCAGAGTAGCCATGAGTTGGCCTGTTCGGAATAGGTGTGAACGTTTCCAACTACATCACCGGTTATGAAATATCGTCACATCATCACTAGCATCATACAGGACGTCAATAATTACCTTTTTGATGAACGGCAGAACTTCGTTGAAACTCCAGCCTTTGTTTCCAAAAGCTGCCCAATCATCGTAGTCTGATGCCGCGCCTCTCGCATAAAACATCCCTACGTTCGCGACGAACACCAAGGAGAGCATGAACGGTATGATCCAAGGACGCGATGAGAAAGCCTGCGCAACTCACAGTTGACAGCGGAGCCCCCGCCGACGGCTCTGCCGGATTGAACAACGGGGGCGCGCCCGTCAAGGCTTGCGCTAGGCTTCGCTACATGGAAATAGACAGAGGTACTGTCAGGCGCGACGTTATCGATGTACCTGCACGGCATCACGTGCTTAGGATTGTCGCGCGAGTGTTGCCCAGCCTCGACGACAAGGATCTTGAGAGAGGGATCAGCAGCAGCCAATCTTCCTGCAACTACGCAAGCAGTCGTCCCGCCTGTGATCGGATGACCATATAGTGAACAAGACAAAGGGAAAAATCGAAACTCACCTCCCGCAAAGATGATATCGAAAACTTGAAGTGCAGACATTATATATGGAGCGATGGAGTGACTCACAGGTAGTAAGTTGTACGGAGCAAGAACGACAGCAGTGCGATGGAGAAACGGAACATACAGTATATATATACTGTTTTTCAAAGGAAGCAGAAAAAGCGATCTTCTAACCCTGCCAAGACTCTGGCTGTGTTTGGAGGACAGGGACCAAAATGAGGGAATCCAAGACTTTTCAAAAACAAAGATCAAAAGAGAGCTCCGTTCAAGGACGCTTCTCGCAGGAAAGGAGGCCAAGATAATTTGGTGAGTTGCACATCTATGATGGCCGCGATCCCAATGAGGTAAAGTCAGGCTGGGATAATGGGCTAATTACCACATTACAATGTCACCCACAATGCCTTACCCTGGCCGCTTCTTTTCGGGCATAATGAGGCGACGCCCAAATTCCATCGTAACTAGATGTGGAGGTTCATAAGTCCTAGGCTGGTGACCATCATCCTGTCCAGTAGTGGAGGCACACAGAGCTCTTTCGAGTACCTTATTTGCGCTTCTGCTGCCTTGACGGTCCAATACTGGCAGATGACAATGAGGATTCTGCTCTTTGCCATCAGTAGTACCACAGGATTCGACGAACGCCACCAAATAATAACTGGCACGAGCTGATTTCTACTTACATGGGGATTTCAGCTCAGACGCACTGGACGCATTTGACATGACATCTTAAAACCGTTGGGATCATCTGGGCATGGTGTCAATAATGACACGAGTGAGGTGCATAAGGATTTGGACCCCTCCTATTTCTTTACTGTAGGAAATAGCACCCTGCTATGGAACGTCAACGATCTGCTCGACTGGAGGAAATCTCCCACCTGAAGGATGTTGTCATGCAGCTTGTCACGGAAGAAATTCCCACGTTGGTGATAATCTCCCGATTGAAATACTGACCCTCGCCTCAGGGACTGGGATTGGCTCTGGCTTTGGGTTTTCCCTTAGCAGGTCCACGATATCCTCTTTTGCGGACATGAATTACTGAAATGAAAAACCGGAGGAACATCGAAGGTGTGAAAAGGGCCAAGGCTTGAAGGGTGCCGATTGCTTGTGCCACTGGCGGACGGCGCTGTGTACGCTGGTGACGATGAAATGAACTTGGCTGTTTGTTGATTATTGACACACATAGACGCTCGACCATAGGATCAAGGTTCGATTCTGAAGCGACAATTAGTATATCTAGAACTCGTACATGCCCATGTACAAATTATATGCGAATGAATATATGTAGATGTAGTCTATTCACCATCTCAAAGTTCCTTATCGTGAACACTACCATCAGCGAACGGCCAGTCACTGTATCCGAGGGGAGTCAAATTCCCAGGCAGGTAATACTTCGATCGGTCCGAGGGTGTCAGAGGCAGATTCTTCTGTAGTCGTGCCGCAAGATCGGGCTAGTAACCCAGGTGGCGCGTGAGCATGGTAAAATAAGAAAACACAGAAATAAAATGCTTACGTTGCTAATGTATAACCGCCCAAAAGCGATAAGCCCCCCCTTGTGTTCCGCGGTCTTCAACGCCGTCTCACGACTATGTCCACCCGCTGAGATGAATATCCGATCTTCTCCACCCGGACCGCTGTTCCATATCTCTCGCAAAATATCATTGCTCTCAGCTACAGCTTCGTCGATGTCCGCGTCTTCAGGCTCACGAGGCTCGACCACATGAATGTAAGCCAGGTTAGGATGCTTGTCACGCAATGCAGTAGCGAGGTACGCAAAGGTGGGTGTAGGGTCCGGCATCTTCATGTCTAGAAAGGACTCGCATAAGCACCGCTCGCGTCCAAACGGACATGGCGAGCTCACCTTGGAAATCGCTCCACGGGCTGATACGAATGGCAACCCGGTCTTCGCCAACAACGTCTACAACCGCATCTACGACCTCTCTTGCGAATCTCGTCCGACCTTCTTCGTCTCCACCCCATTTATCTGTGCGCCTGTTGGACGTCGTCTGAAGGAACTGGTCGACCAGGTAACCGTTCGCGCCATGAATTTCAACCCCATCGAACCCGGCACGATGCACGGCGTTGCCGGCTGCCTTTGCGTAAGCAGCGATGTACTCTTCGATCTCGGCCTCAGTCAACGGGCGTGGTGCTTTCGGATATCCGGTCAGCGCAACGGATGAAGCAGAGACGTATGGTGATGGTGGATCCTGTTTCTCGAGGACATTTACATCTGCGGCGCGACCGAGCGCCCAGAGCTGGAGGTAGATGTGTGATCCCTTAGCATGAACCGCCTCCGTCACCTGGTCGTCTCGTCAGAAAGCTGCGAGACACGATGAAAACGGGGGACGCATACCTTTTTCCAACCCTCGACCTGTGCATCGGTGTAGATACCTGGGACGTGGTCGTATCCACCTGCATTATGAGAGATAAAAGTGGCCTCGGTGATCAGAAGTGTGCCTGGTGCAGAGGCTCGCTGAGCGTAGTAAGATGCATGCTGAGGTCCAGGAACATGGGATGCGTATGCCCGAAAACGGGTCAACGGTGCGAGAACGACGCGGTGCTGGAGCGTCATCCGGCCAACCTTGATAGGCTTGAAGAGTGCGGGAGTCTGTTGTGTGGAGACCATGATAGTAGGGTAGTAATGAATACGGAACGTTTGTTGAATGATAGACTGACCTGGCTACATCCTGGAGCGATTTATAGTGGCAAGACGAGGAAGATCAGTAATACGGATGAGCAAGCGCGTTGGAGAGATTCGTAAGAGGGAAGCAGGCGCGAGAAACGCGACTAAGCGGCGATTTCGGAGCTGTAAACGCTCGGAAACCGCCGACTATCGTCTTGCCTGGAATATCAAGTCCTGTATGATTCGAAGTCTCAAACAGTGCGAACCTGAATGCAACTTGTTGATATCACTAAACACGAAAAACGAAACCTGCTGCCAATCATTGAAGAATGGAGGCACGATAATATTGTGAGGACTGTAATCCATGTTTAGTCAGCGTAAGTATTCGTCACCGTAGCGTATGACATCATCAGCATGACTCAGTGGCGGTTTCTTGTCCGATCTGGACCAACCTCTCTTCGACGATTTCTTTGGTAGTGATTCCTGGGAAAAAGTGCATGGCTTCTCGGCACCCCCTTTGTTCGACTCAGCCTGGAGAACGTTCAGATGTCCAAATTAGGGCTAGCGAATCACTGCGAAGGTCACGGACTCTCAGCTTCGCTGATGATAGGACCAAAGAGCGGCCATACACACCCCCTCATGGCCTAGCGTGACGAGTGACTGTTCAATGTAAGTCATCCCCCCATAAACGCACCTGATGCATATTTCATTCGTGCTTTTTTCGAATTCATTTGTATAGTCCGTGAGTGAAAGATGCCTTTATTCAGAAAGGTCCGCTGAGGCGCACCTGTCATATGCACGTTGAAATGCAAGCCCTCGAAGCCAAAAGCGGTATTACAGCCTGGTGGTATATTTATGTCTGGCTGACCGCATGACCTTAACACATTATTCCCACTGTCTCTCTGCTGTAGCTTGCCTTATAGAATGTCCTGGTTCATCTTTCTCCTGCTGGGATAACACTCTATCACCTCCCATTTTCTGCATACACGGTATAACGAAGCTATGGCATCGGCCGAAAACACCTCTTCACAGAGCCTTGCATTTAATGATTATTCGACCTGTGAGTGTATCATTCCCACATGAAAGTGGCCAGCTTCCAAACGCAGTCGAAGTTGTCGTCATTGTTGCCATTGGATATGATTATGGTAATACACATCTTCACCCCCTTTCCGCTGGCATGGGAGTTGACTTGGATGTTTTCAGTACTCACGTTTTCAAGTGAGGTAACATGTTTCACTTTCATCTCATCTATCAATCTTTCCTGATCAATGTTCCCTGCAGGTCGACTACATCTGGGTTCGTAGACGATCCTTTTTTTCCCCCTCGATAGTGCGTTCGCTGATAGAATTTTTAGAATAAACATTGGACCTTGATGTCTATTCTTTTCGTTCTCGTCCGTGAACACTCTCCCCTGCCACTCGTCATAGCGTCGCTATTGTTGTAGGCTTATGGTATTTCAGGTTCGTTATATTGGTATTTATAGATTCGTGTATGTCCAGACCCTTTTAAGTCCACCTACCGACCGCTGATTGTTCGAGCAGAATCACCACCCTTCGTACGTTCTGACCGCGGTTTTTGCATCATGTCTGACTGACCCATCTGAATGGAAGTGCTCAGCTATTTCGTGCCAAAATCTCAACTAGTAAGCTTGCTCGCTCTATTTGATCATATACTCTTATTGCAATTTCAGTTGTGAGTTGTACAACGTTAGTTTATCGGGTGTCTCAAATAGTTGATTCTGGTTGACCAGTTGTGCGTGTATTATCCTAAACCGTCCCGCTGCCGTCTGTTTGATTTCAGCAATTTTTTCTAGGCGTAATTACCGGAATTATTAATGAATGGTCGGTCTTGTTGTTCATTTGTGCTGCAGATCGTGAGTCGTTCTCTGCTTGTACACGTCGAAGATGAGGAAACGAACCTTTTCGTTGATCACAGTGGTGATGATCTTACGGCTGTGGGCAATGTATAATCGATCAAGGCTAATCCTTTGGACACTTGTCCCTTTTTATCTGGTGGAAATTATTCTCTCGACAATCGGTTCTGTTATGGATAGCATCTCACAAAAATATTCAGGTACTAGTAAATGCTATTCTTTCTACTTTGTGCTGACACTTCTTTGGGTTATCATAGTGGTGACACCATTCCTCGATTTTTCACTTTGTACCACCACATACTCCTCGTTCAGATGGAGTGGGGTTTCTGGCGTCGTTCAACTTGTTCATGCAGCAGTGATGTGCTTTCTAGTCATTTTCCTGCTCACGAGGGAACTCCTTCAAACATATAGAGTCACCGAGCAATGGAGAATCAACCGATTGATGAAACTACTTATTACGCAAGGTCTCCTCTACTTCCTTATGTACGTCCTCTGTTCCAGCTGCGATTCGTTTTCTCTTCTGCTATGTCATGTTGTCATTATTAAACGAGACTAACCGCGCACTCCGAGGTAGCATCCTGCTGTGGAACATCATCAACGTCCTGTATGACTGGGGACATCTCTCACCAGAGGGATGGAAATCCGTCCTCGTAGAGCTCTTGGAAAACATTCCTATGCCTGTCATGATCCCCAGACTCATCCTCAGTCTCCGGGAGGTAGGTGCACGCAGACTCCGTAGCGGACAGGGTAGCACGATCGACTCTGGCTTTGGCCTTGCGCCACTATCTGCTTGCACGCTGAGCAGAACTGCAGTCGCTTTCGCGGACGTTTATGAAAGCCGAGACGAAGAGCTGGATGATCGCGGAGAGGGAGTAGAGATGGTGGCGCCGAGAGATACAGTACCAGTGTGATCTTTACTTACAGAGCGTACATGCATTGGTACAAACTTTCGTTCGAGAATATTATAACTCATTTCAATATGACATTTATCGTCATGACACTTCGACAGGGCTCGTACGATCAGATAGTATTTGCCATTTATTCAACCCTTCGCAATGTTAGTGCAGCAAGTCACCTCAATCAAAACGCTATTCAACATGGACGTTCAGCACTCAGATCGTATTTCTCATATGCCCGATAATATCATTTTAATGTTAATATCAATTCCGGCGGTGGAGGTCTACTTTTGGTTCCCATGACTGAGTGAATGCGAGACTTATAAAGTCCATTCAAACGTTCAAAAGTAAGAGCTCGTACCTAGAGCCCACCAGTTGATCTACGGGTCATATGTATCTCAAACCTCTTTGTCATGCACGCTGCCATCAGCAAATGGCCAATCGCTGTATCCGAACGGCGTCAAATTCCCTGGTAGATAATACTTTGACCGGTCTGAAGGTGTCAGAGGCAGATTCCTCTGTAGTCGTACCGCAAGGTCGGGCTGATAGCAAAAATGGAGCGTGAGCACAGTGAGCTATCGGACGGAAAGCACGGAAACGCTCACGTTCGAGACGTACAATCGGCCAAAGGCGACAAGCCCTCCCTTGTGTTCCGCAGTGTCCAACGCAGTCTCCCGGGTATATCCGCCCGATGCGATGAACGACCTGTCTTCGCTACCTGGTCCACTATTCCATATCTCTCGCAAGAAGTCATTGTCCTCGTCTGAAGTCGTGGCTACGTCCGTGTTCCCAGACACGCGAGGCTCGACGACATGAAGGTAGGCCATTTTCGGGTGTTTATCGCGCAGCGCAGTAGCGAGGTATGCAAAAGTCGGTCGAGGATCTCGCATTCTCATATCTGGAACAAGTGGAAATGAGCACAGCGGACACAAAATCCATCTGGACCAGCGAGCTCACCTTGAAAAGTGCTCCAGGGACTGATGCGAACGGCAACCCAGTCTTCGCCGATGGCGTCAGCAACGGCATCCACGACCTCTCTCAGGAATCTGGTTCGACCTTGCTCTTCCCCACCCCATTGGTCGGTACGCTTGTTAGAGGTCGTCTGAAGGAACTGATCTAATAGGTATCCACTTGCAGCGTGGATCTCCACGCCATCAAATCCGGCGCGATGCACAGCATTGCTAGCCGCTTGAGCATGTGCAGAAATGTATTCTCGGATCTCCGCTTCGGTCAACGGACGGGGTGATTTCGGGTATCCTGTCAGTGGGACAGACGATGCAGAGACATATGGCGATGGCGGATCTTGTTTCTCGAGCGCGTCAACGTCAGCCGCGCGACCCAGTGCTCCAAGCTGGAGAAAAATGAACGATCCCTTAGCATGGACCACGTCCGTCACCTGGTCATCTCCATAAGAGAAGGTTTGCAACGACGAAAGCAGAGACGCGTACCTTTTTCCAACCTTCTATCTGTGCATCTGTGTAAATACCTGGGACGTAGTCGAGTCCGCCTGCATCATGAGAAACGAAGGTAGCTTCGGCGATCAAAAATGTTCCTGGTGCGGAGGCACGCTGGGAGTAGGATGCATGGTGAGGCCCAGGGACACGTGACGCATACGCCCGAAAACGGGTCAAGGGTGGGAGAACGATGCGATGCTGAAGCGTCATCCTGCCGACCTTAATGGGCGTGAAGAGGACAGGCGTCTGCTGTATAGAGGTCATGATGATAGTTAGAAGGTGCAATGGAGAAAATTCGGAATGCTGAACTGACCGACTTGCATTTGGTAGTAATATGTAGTCATGATCTGAGGCCCTGTCAGTGAGATCATTCAGTAGTAACAAGGTTTCGTATTCCTGATGAGCAAGCCTTCTAAGATTCGTAAAATGATAGTAAGATGCCAAAACGTTCCCAATGCGAGGTTTTTAGTCAGTAACCGTTTACTTTCTCACGCTGAGTCCTAAGTTGAACCGAACTTGAAGTCAAGTTCGCTCCCGGCCATCGCTCTGCCCCAGGCACTTTTCGACTATGCAATCAACAGAAGAAGGTAGGCACTACTCGTTGATAAATTCCTAATATTCGGACCACCTTCGATCCGGTTTCTGGTAGATTCTGCCAGTAGCCCAGGATTAATTGAAATCAACGGTGAACGTTCGATAAACTCTGTCTGCTTCTCACAGAATGGCAGAGTGATATGGAGTGGTGGCGATGAAGGGATGGTTCGGCGATGGAAACTAAGTGACGGACAAGAAGCTGGTGATACGATTCGGGTCGAAGGCGCGCAGGTTTGTGCCATTGTGCTCTCGCCAGATGAGAAACGATTGGTCTGTGGACTCTGGCGTTTGGAAACGGACTCTTCGCGGAACGCGTACGCAGGAGTGTGGGACGCAGAAACCTACGAAAAGATCTTCGATATCCACGATCACACAAGCTCGGTATGCTCAGTTGATGTCTCCCCTGACTCAGCCAAGTTCGCGACGGCGGACAATGCCACGTTTATCTGGAGTATGTCAACCGGAGAACGACTCGTTGGACCACTGGTGCACCACCATACAGTGGTAGCATTGCGATTCTCACCGGACGGGGATCGCATTGCCGTCGCCGCGCCTAGAATCGATTGTGTCAGTGTCTATAACAGCGACAATGGCGATTTGTTGCTTTGCATAAAGCCTTCCTACGTCGAGCCTTCCCTATCCTCGCCACTTGCCTGGTCAAGTGATGGCCACCGTCTTCTTGTCTTCTCATGCGGTAAAACTATATGTTTTGATTCACATTCTGGATCGGTTTTAAGCAGCTGGTCCATCCCTCAGTATAGTGCTCCCCCTTCTTCAATCGCTCTATCACACAACCAAAAATTCGTCGTCACTGCTACATCTCGAATACTGTCGTTTTGGGATACCTCATTGCATACTCGAATTGGCAATGTGATTGAGCATGCCAGCGATATTTGGTCAATAGCGCTCTGCCCTGATGATACTTACATTGCAACCGGTGAAGGAAACGGAAAATTAACCTTCCGAAATCTCCAAGATATTCTTCCGGTTTCGTACTTTCTAATAGATGTAAGTGATATCTAACTATAAAGTCTGTGAATCTTAGATCCTCTTCTGCCCTCCGTGTTACTAGTGTCTGCAATGTAGGCTTATTCAAGCATTGATCATTCCATTTGTCTGGCATATTAACAGTTCCTCCATAGCACTGGAGTTACCACTGCTCGCGCACATTGGTGACCCCGCATTCACATATTGGATACAGGGCAACTTGACACAGGTGGAACGACACTTGACGAACAGAATTGTACACCCCTCTGACTCTCTTCACCTCGCACGTGCCCTTGCTTACCGCGCACTGGTGCGGTGCCGTTCGAAACGGTATAACATGGCCATGGACGACGCCAAAGAGGTGATTTAGAACCATTGTCATCTCGATTCTCGTTATGTATTACGTATCTGATTATCACGCTCCAAGTCCATCAAAGTTCAGCGATCTGCTATTGGTTACATCGCAAACGCGCTGGCTCTCTTCGGCGATGGGAAGCATGACCTAGCCATACGAGCGTTCGACCTTGCATTTATCGATGGTCTCTCGAGCGAAAATAATCTTCTTTTATTGGTCAAGGTAAGTACTTGCCGACCCCCTTGAAATCACTATGTTCGTGACGAATTTTCATTCAGGCAGTCTTCTTCTTTGAGTGCGAAAAACACGACGATGCAATTTCCCGTGTCGATGATCTGATCGATGCCATGGACGACAAGTCAGCATATGTCGCTGTCAGAGTGTGTGGATGGTATCGTCTACTAATGAACACAACTGACACCGTGTATAAAGGCTTATATGTTTAACCTACTTGGAAGCATGTCACTACGAAGAGGACACTACGAACAAGCAATAGAATTGTTGCACCGTGCGGGGGAAGTCACCCCACTTCAACCCAGTCCCTTCCTCACCGTCATTTCACTCGTGAGTTGTCCGAGACTCTCGATTCTCCATAAACAAATGTTTTGTTCCCCAAAAGATCTTTGGGTGGGATTTTGATGGACTTGCTCTATCGATTCAACAACATCTCCAAGAATGCTCCAAGCCGGTGGAAGACGTTGGCGACGAAAAAATGCAGTCCAACAAACCAGAGGAGGCCATCATGAATTATTCAGCCGCATTGTCCCTGAATCCGCCGAATCCCGCACGTCTCCTCGTCAAGCGAAGTAAAGCCAGAGCGATTCTGGGGTCATGGGAAGATGCACTAATGGACGCGAATGAGGTTTGCTTTTCTTTGCTCATTCGTCGAGATACATACCGAATCCTATGCAACTCAGGCAATCAGAGCAAATCCGCAGAGTCCGTGGGGATTCGAGAGAAAACATGCAGCACAGCATGCCTTGCAGAACTACAACGAAGCATTTGAAGCCTTCAGTCAGATGATTTCCCTCATCGAGCAGTCTACTGACGAAGAAACCCGACGTGAGTGTTCTGTGTGAGGATGGTATCATGAGTGATTTAAATCGTCAACAGAGATCGGCAAGAAATATGTTTCGCTTTCCCGCTCTCACAATGAGATCGACAACGCCATCCGTGGAGTGTTCAAGACATGCCCTCTTGAGCTCATCGATGTCCACAGTGGTCGTCTATGCGACGTAATAGAACGACTGCAGATATTCAAGTCAGAGTTGCCGTTCAAACAACTTGTTTCTTCCATGACAGAGGAGTTGGACAATGGACAGATCCTTCAAGTGGTGACACAATATTTCAGATACGTGACGTTTTCGCACGTGTGGCAGGGAAGAGAACCTTCCTACCAGGATGTCAAATTGGCCGAAACAGTCTGGAGCCTTGCCTCGTCGCCGCTGAACGACAAGCTGCGCAAGTTTTGTGAAGTTGTTCGATCGGACGGAATCAGATGGGCATGGTCCGACACGTGCTGCATTGACAAAACAATTAGCACTGTATTGAATCAATCTCTCACGATGATGTACAAGTGGTATGAAGCCTCTGCCACCACTTTTGTCTGGCTTGCAGATGTGGACTCGCCATCTGCCCCTGGCGATCTCACGGATAGCATCTGGATGACGCGTGCGTGGACAGCACAAGAACTTCTTGCGGCCAGGATGATTCGGTTCTACGACCGTAACTGGAACCCATATCTTGGGGACACGCGTTCCAACCACAAAGATTCCCCGGAAATCATGCAAGAAGTTGTCGATGCTGTTGGTATCGCTCGCCAAACCATCACTGCTTTTAATCCCGACGAACTCAGCGTCCGGGAGAAACTTCGACTCGCTTCGACCAGGAGTGCGACGGTGGAAGAGGACATCGCATACTCCCTTATTGGGATCTTCAAAAGCGACATTCGACCTCACTATGGAGAAGGAGACGCCGCTCTGGGTCACTTACTCGAAGAGATCGTGGCCCGATCGGGAGAAGTGACGGTGCTCGCCTGGACCGGCAAGTCATCTGGGTACAACAGTTGTCTCCCTACCTCCCTCGCAGTGTATAGCCAAATGCATCGCACGTCCCCTGACATCGGTGAAGACGATATGGAGATCCGGTTGACCCAATTGAGATCCTCCATATCGCAGATGGACGCGATGTTGATCTACGACCGGATCACCCGTTTGCCACCAGCCCGGTTTGCGAATCGGAGACTAAATCTTCCGTGCATCCTATTCGCCGTCAGAAAGCTAGCTATCAAGAGCTCTGGACAAGGCGAAGAAAAGTGTTACCGTGCTCGCGTGTCAGGTGGCATCGGTCATGTAGAGTTTCAGACAGCGGACGCGCTATCGACTGCAGAACCGGGCAGGCTCGTCTTCGTCCATCCGTGGATTCGCGATCTGCGCGACGCATACGATCATTTGATCTGGAGGAGTGGTGACGAATCTGGGTCCCAATCAGAGGCTGACAGCGATTCGGAAGGGCTCCCAACAGATGCAGAGGTTTCTGACTTGGAACCCACAAGTTCGCCATCGCCATCGCGAAATTCTAGGATCACGCTGGCCACCACTTTTGCGATGGACAGTTACACGCGGGCATTGCGGCTCCTCGTTCGTTTGCAGTCACCGTTTCATGCGCTATTGCTCCAGCAGCAACCCAACGGAGAGTTCAAGCGTGTTGCTGCCGAGCACGAAATCGCCATAGCGGCAGTTGAACACCGGACCAACTATATCAAGGGTATCCATACTGAAATCCTGGAGATATTGTGAAGCGAGTATGGCCACCATTATCTTTGTCTGGAAACAAGCTTATCATCAGGCTATTCATAGTAGTTGATCAAGGAGCGTGGTATGTGGAAGCTAAATGTCGATATGTATACAAGTAAAGGACTTGTCAGAGGGACGATGAACAGAAAGACTGAAACCTACTTACATTAGTGCGACATCCTATTACTGTAAAACGCTATGTGATCGTATGGCACGCCGGTGGGGACAAGAGCTACTATAACAGTCAATAGTAAGAATACTAGGCTCTGGCGCACAAGATGTGCGCCGAAGCGAACCAACCTGTGCCGCCGAGTTCCTTTCTAGTCTGGTGACCAGACCGAGACTCTATGAGGTTTGAGGTTGTGCGGAGGGGCAAACTGTCGAGTCGTCTATCCTCGGACCACACCGTGACACCGTCGAGGCCGCGTCTGGATCGTCTGAGACTGGATAGAGTGGAAAACCTAGGGTTGGAAGTTGGTGACATCGCGTGCTTGGCCTACAGCCAGTGCACGGATGACCGCTCGCATGTCATGGGGGAGGGAAGGCGTTTCGTTACAGGGTGGTGGCGTTTGGAAGCTGAAGAAAAAAGGATGATAAAGCTTCTTCCTGAGCATCTCAAAAACGATGGATTGAAAAATGAACGTGCACATCGCGATTCGGACCGCGAGAAGGTCATGACATTATGGAAAGCTGGACCACCGCACTTCCACGTGCACACTTTTATCAGCATACTGTAGTACAAGGTAGGTACCAGATACCCTAAGTACATCGGCTTTCTTGCCCAAGTAGCGATGGTAACGTAGAGAAGGGCGTACAGGCCTTCGAGATGGAGCATGAGCGCAATAGATTATAATTACGAAAAGGTTTTCATTTGATTGAACAACTCCGAAATTAGACGATGAATGAGTTACCTCAAGGTTATCTTGCAATCGTTGAAATGTACTTGTTTTTGGCACTTGATGCATGATATCTGTACTATCGATGAAGTTAGAAAGCCGTATCGGCAGGTACCTTGATTTTACTTTTAAGGGCAAACGTTTCCACGCCCAGTGACGCTGAACACAAAGATACACAAAGGTACAACACGACCTGCAAGTCATTAAATGGCGGTTAATCCACTCTTTACTAGTTGCTGGAAGGTACACGACGCGGCGATTATGTTGGTACTTTGCACATCAAGAAGCGTAGAAGTGTTGCGACTACATCCATGGCATTTGCTGATCGGAACCATGAAAGTGGGTAGTCAAAAGCAAGGGTATGTGACAGAATTCTTTGTTGAGGGAAGAGCTGTACGACATATATTGGGCCGAGATGACCGCCTGTCGCTATAGATACATATCCTCGGTCATTCCGGCCAGGGTCTTGCAATT
Organism: Spongiforma cf. squarepantsii; assembly: GCA_038094135.1. Lineage (NCBI taxonomy): Eukaryota > Fungi > Basidiomycota > Agaricomycetes > Boletales > Boletaceae > Spongiforma > Spongiforma cf. squarepantsii. The sequence continues at coordinate 5,189 of JBBPTK010000141.1, read as the reverse complement.
AGGTTTGATGCCTCCTTTTTAAATCCTCCCTAAAGTCGAGCCCACATCATCGCTCCTCTTTTTCCTCCATCGTCCATGACTTCGCCCATGTACGATATCATCTTTGCCGGCGGTGAGTTTTGTCCACGAATGGTTCTATCGTCGCTCATCCAAACTGGGTGACGACAGGCGGAACAACCGCATGTGTCGTCGCAGGCCGTCTGGCTGCGGCTGACCCCTCTCTCAAAATCCTCATCGTCGAGAAAGGCCAACACACGCGCGACGTTCCTACTCATTCTCGCCCAAGTGAATTCGTGACGCACCTCTCACCAAACAGTACAACTATGACCTTTCACATCGGTAAGCCAAGCGCACACCTCAACGGACGTGGTCTCGTCACTGGGACCGGTCGAGCTTTGGGTGGTGGGTCCACTGTCAACTGTGAGCCATTTATACTATGCAAACTACCGACCGTATTGAGCACGTTCTCTTTACCGCTTGATTAAATGCCCACAGTCATGCTTTACACCAGAGGCTCTGCATCCGACTATGATGACTGGGCTGCATTCGGAAACAAGGGTTGGAGCTTTGAGGAACTACTTCCCTTGTTCAGAAAAGTAGGCCTTCTCGATCTTATCATAAAACGATGTCACGACTAATCATCTGTAGCTGGAAACCTTCCCACCCACCATACTCGATCGAACGACCCATGGGGATTCTGGACCGATCCCGATAGCCCCTGTGGGAGAGCACTTTGGTTTCGGAAAGCAAGTTCTGAGCGTGGCGGAGCAGTACAATCCGGGTCGTCCACTCGTCGATGATGACAATGATTTCAAGACGACGAACGGTTATGCAGTGAGCGTTTTTTTGGTACTCTTGGCGTAGATTTTCTCACTCGCTTTCTACTAGCCATGTTACAGGTAAGCGTCAGGCAAACGAGGCAAGCACGTGGTCGCTCACTCTCCTGACCATAGATATGTCGATCCTGCGACCGGAAGGCGCTCCGACGCAGCTTCCCGGTACTTGTATCCCCAAACGGGCAATCTGAACTTGGAGATCGTAGTCGGGAAGAACGTCAAACGCGTCATTATCGAGTATGTCGGTTACATTGACAGGATCACATGCATATTGACTCGCATCAATGATAGAAACGGACGCGCGGTCGGTATCGAGTATACTGCAGCCGACAAGACGGGAAGTAGTGAACTAGTCACGGCACGGGCCAGCAAGTGGGTTGTGCTGTCCGCGGGCGCCTTTGGCTCTCCCGCCATTCTGGAGAGGTCGGGGATCGGTGCTTCGACTATTCTGGGAAAGTTCGATATTCCTGTTGTGGTGGATCTACCTGGCGTCGGAGAGAACTATCACGGTAAGTACCCAGTATGCCAGGTCGTGTTTGTTGAGGCGTTGCTTTTTTAGATCACCCGGGTGGTGGTCCCGGGTACCGCGTATCAGACGACACTGAGACGATGTCTGAAATTTGGAGCAATCGAGAAGTATTCAACTGCGAGTGGTTTGATCACAGTTCCATGCCAAGCATTCTATTGACATGATTGTCAGCGCGACTCAAAGAATGGGAAGAAAAAGGAACGGGAAAGATTGCGACCAAGTGCGGCATAGTCCCTGTCAGGCTGAACATTCAATAATGACACGTTACAGTGGAATGGAAGTGATGATCAAAGTACGTCCAACAGCGGAAGAGCGGGCATCCGCCGGGTCGGCATTCAAGTCGAGATGGGAAACCTTCTTTGAGCGCCATCCCGACAAGGCCATGTCGATTGCCATTGCGTATGCTGGGCAAGTCACGATCTCCGTTGGCGCATGAATGATCCATCTTGATCACCTTTTATCCATCCAGTCATCCAAAGGCAATAGCCGAGAAATTGGTCTGCTCGGCCTATTTTCTTGTAAGAACGCTCGACGTCATTTATTCATCGCTGATCGTTACACTTTTTGGCGTTGAAAGCTGTACCCCGATTTCACCGGCAGGGTACACATCACGTCCGCCCAAGACCCGGAATCGCCTCTGGACTTTGATCCCAACTTCTGTTCCAAGTATGGTTACGCTCACCTCGTCTGGGGTGATCACTGTTGCTTATCTTCATATCACCAGGCTGTGCGACCTGGAGCAGTTCACGCTGATGTACAAGATGACACGCGAACTATTTCGTCGTTTGCCCTCTTATCGGGGAGAGTTCGCCCCCTTTCATCCTCAGTTCCCTGCTGGCAGCGCTGCCACTTGTAAAGATGCGGATGGGCCCGTGCCGGTGGACGCACCCAAGATCGTGTACACCGAAGCTGATGACCAGGCCATCATCAACTATCATCGTAACTCGGGTATGTCTTTTTCCTTCTCTTGACATCGTTCGTTGACGGATCTTTGTCACGCAGCCTTTACGTTCTATCACTCAGTGGGTCCTTTTCGACTTTGCTCATGTTTTCAATGGTTCGCTGACGAACATGGTACGCTTCGGTAGCTTGGCACGTGTGCGATGAAACCTCGAGGTCAAGGTGGGGTGGTCGATGCCCGCTTGAACGTGTATGGGGTGCAGGGTCTCAAGGTGGCAGGTACGTGGCGATGGAAAAGGAAACGAGGTTGTACTGAGGTCGATTGTAGACTTGTCGATCTGCCCGAGCAACGTTGGAAACGTACGTCGACACGTCCGTCTTTGAATGACACTGGGTATTTATGTTTTATTTTTTAGAATACATACTCGACAGCGTTAGTGGTCGGAGAAAAGGCAGCGGAGATCTTGGCAGAGGATCTGGGGGTAAAGTTGTAGGATGTATGCTGACTGTAGATAACGGAAGGTGTGTAAAGCTAGTGTATTTTTTACGATGTAGTGCTATTGATGAAAGAAATGTGTAAAGTAACCCGAGGTACAATATTGCTCACCGATCTTCTCAGAGCACGCAAAAACAGCCCTGAAGCAATGAGCATCAAACTGACCTACTAATACTAGTAGCCAGCGCTCTCATACGAATGTCGTAATATAGTCTTCCTCGACATTACCCCATTCCTCCACAGAGGGGATTCCCATCCCATGCGCGTTTGAAAATGTTCATATCCCGACTCTTCGGCAGCGAACCACGCATTCAATGGCTACGGACTCTCGTCGTCTTGATGAAAATACATTTCCTTCTTGATCTCACGGAAGCGTTCCTAAAATGCATCGTCGAGGATCTGTGTGTGCAGAGTTTTCATCGATATTTGCGCATATGCGAAAGGGTCTGCATGTTACATGTACTCGCTAAGATGACGCGGGAGGAGCAAATGGCGGATAAGATTGCAAGTCGAAGATGATAGCCGGCGTGAGACAGGAGAATCGACACGTTCACTAACAATAGTATATGGGCCGATCCAAATAAAGAACTTGATTTATGGCCGAAACGTGTTTCGGCAGGTACCTTGTTTATTTTACATTGAGCATGACTCGGAACGCTTGAAATGCTACACTATTTACTTTTAAGGGCAAACGTTTCCACGGCGCCAAATTCTGTCCACCCACAGCCACAATTCTCGGTCTGAGTGACCTTGTAAACAAGGTAACACACCATTCGTTGCAACAGTCTGTAGCAAAATACAAGCGGCGATAATATGAGGTAGCACAAAGAAATAGTGGCCCACAAAGAAGATAAATTGGTGGGGCCAATACCCTCTACCGACCGAAATGAATGAAAGGGACCCAAGAAGAGAATGGAACCTTGTCCTCGTCACGCAAACGTACGATCGCGCGGTGCAGCGCTTCTGCAGCCTCTCTGGTATCTGGAACCTTTCCGTCCCTAAATAAATGTTGGTAAACGTCCCTCGCCACTTTCGGCGCATCGTTGTCCATGATCTCCCACATCGTCGCAATGACACCACCGTACCCAGCGAGAAGCATCCCTGCAGCCAGGTGCACTGATTCCTCCGATAGTTTTTCATCTCCCTTTGCAGTCTGACAAGCAGAGAGGAAAGCGAGTCCACCTTGCGGGCGCGACAACCGGATGATGTCGGAGAGTTTTAAGCGACGACGGTTCGCCAGGCAGAGACCGCTGTCGAGTGGGTGAACAGGATCTTGCACCCCATGACACGCGAAATGAATCCAATCAGCATTCGCCATCTTTTCCACCACGTCCTCGACGATACCATGCGATTCTGTCAGCGTTACAGTTGATGACGCCCGGGACAATTTTTGGATGTGATCAATCTCCACCCGAACGCTCTGCAGCGGTGATTGACCATCAGACGAGGGCTGGGGAACAGTGAGTAGACATATGTTGGATGGATGCACAAGAGAGCCTGTTCCACGTGAGGGTGTAAGTGCACTTAGTGTTGGTATGTAGGAAGATATGGCGAAGTCAGAAAGCTTTGGACTCGCGAGAGACGAGCCATAAATACCGGCGGCATGAATGGGCAAAAAGGCAAATGGACCTGTTGGGCACCAAAAGATACGGGGCATCTTCTCCACTTGAGAAGGCGGACTCTGCAAACACAACATAAGTCAGGAAACGCTAGCCCAAAAACTCGTTTTAATCGACATACTGAAAGACCGAGAATAACAAGAATTGGATTAACGACATTGCGCCACAGGAATCTCAGAATGAGGCGGAACCTATCATGGGCCTTGACGTTTGCAAGTCTACCCGCCCTGTCGGTGGCACACCTTTCTCCGTCCAGCGTGAGCAGTGACAGATCATCATTTGGAATGGTAGGACATTTGTGGTCCAATAACAAGTGGTGCATCCGCTCTACGTGGCGATAGGTAACTGCGGAGAGGGGGACAAGGATGACACTGCCTAGGTCCGCCATGACGATCAATGCGTCACATCGTTCGGTACTGGCATTGAGGTAAACAACTGGACCAGAAGTTGCGAGAGGAACATCAGTAAACCAGTCTCACACTTAGCCGAGATTACAGTATTGTAGTCTATTCTAGTCGAGGCACAGTCTGTCAGGCTCTGTCACATTCTAGGACAGGCTGTACCATGTCCGAGTCAGCGTGGCTGCATCACGTCATCCTTAATTGACGAGTCATCGACTCGGAGTTGTCACACTGAGCTCGCTGGCACATCAAACAAATTTAACTTTTCAAGTTGTAGTAGTCCGAACATACAATTCAAATTATTCGAGTACAGTATGAGAACATACTACACTATAGTAAGTACATACTCATATGTAGTATCAATGTATACTACGTAAGGTCAACGTCGAACAACGGTGGATTTGATGG
>JBBPTK010000140.1:0-25579 GCA_038094135.1 Spongiforma cf. squarepantsii | reverse complement strand
GGTGGGCGACCTCTTGGGCGCGGAGAATGGCTAGTTGTGTTGTCTGGTGTTCTGTGGTAACTGGTTGTGAGTGGGATGGGAGGGGAAGGGATAGGGAGGGGACGATGACAACGGCGACAATGACAGCACAACGACTGTGCCATTGTTGTTGTTGTTGTCACGTTCACTGCAACGTGAGGGTGAGGGGTGGAGGCAAGGGTGGGATGGGAGGGAGAGGGAGGGACGAGACAACGATGACAGCACGGTGATGGAGCTGTTGTCGCCATCGCATTCATTGCAACACAAGTGTGAGTGTGAGGGGAAAGGAGGAGGGAGAGGGAGATAGAGGGAGGGGACGATGACGATGATGATGATGACAACAGCACAACGACTGTGCTATCGTCGTCATCGTCGTCGCGTTCACTGCAACGCGTGGGGTGAAGGCAAGGGTGGGATGGGAGGAAGAAGGAGGGGGTGAGACGATGACGACAGCACAACGACCATGCTGTCACATCGCCGTCATATTCGTTGCACTGCAAAAGTGAGGGCCAGGACGAGGGTGAGGGGTGGAAGTGAGATAGGTGCGATGGCGATGGAGACAGCGCACTGATGTTGCTACCGTCGTCGAATGCAAGAGTAAGGGGAGGCGGGGGTAAGACGACGATGACAAACGATGACGCGATAAATGCGCTGTTGTTGCCATTGTCGTGTTGTCAAAATGTGAGAGGAGAAGGCAAGGGTGGAGGTGATGTGGGTAGGATGACAATGGCGGCAATGTCAGCACGTTGCCACTGCCATCACGTCATCGAACGCAAAGGGAGGATAAGGGCGAGCAGTGGTAGTAGGGACAAGTCTTGCTTGCTCAACGAGCAAGAGGGATACGATGAGGGAGGGCAGGCCGGAAAGGTGGGGCAGCAGGCGGGGAACAGCAGGTGGCACCGTGAGAATGTGCGCGTCGGCCTGTCAGTGCTAGTAGGTCAGATTACATAGCATGCACGGTGTGAAGCAATATTCTCGTACATATAGGGAGTCGGATGTGAATGTTCACATGCTGAACATTCAGGTGCGACATGCAGCTGCTGTCGTGATTGAAGTTCCACTTTCTTCTCGAGGGTTGTAGGTAAAATGAACATTCATTATTACAATGCTGCCTGGGGGTTGGCATCCTAGTGAGGTTAGTCCAGAAAGAGATGCTGCTCGAAGCCCAGTCAATCAACGGATTGCAGCGGGCGAGCCAGCAATGACCCAGTACTATACTACACGATGAATCCAACGAGGTTACGTAAAACGTATCAGAGGTGGTTTCACCCGAATCGAAGGTCAAGTCTAAATCTAAGGCGGAAGTAATTATGGAGGAAGAAGAACCATCAAATAATCGAAGAGAAATCGGAGAAACGGAGTATGTATGGATTTTATGTTTATCTACAAAAGAAGTATCTATGAAGCAATGAGTAGAACCGGAGTCGATAAGTACAGGAATATTAGACAAGTTGTACATAGGTAGGGAAACGGAAGGCATAAGAGAGTTCGGGTCGGAGAGAGTGGATGCATTGAGACGAAGCTCCTTAAGAGCACAGTCGGGCCCAACGCGACTCCCAGCCTGTGCTGTACTGGAGTCGCACTCTATTTTTTCACTTCTGGAGAAGCGGGGCTCGAAGTAGGAGCAACCGGAGTAGCCGTAGCTGCTCAGGCCTTCGAGGCCCTAGAAGTGCTCTTCGGACACTCCTTGGCAGTATGCCCGGAGTGCCCACAGAACAAGCACAGTCCTTCCTTGAGGCGACGTTGTCGCTCCTCGGGGAGGAGCTTACTGTCCTTGCCTAATTTGGAGGAGATTGAGTCCGGAGTAGAGGAAGAAGACGACGAAGTCTTCTTATTGTTGTTCCCACCGTTAGAGGAGGAACCGGAGGAAGACGGGGCAGAGGAGCCTTTGGACTTGGCATCGTCCTTGGGCTTCGGAGAGGAGCCAGAATTGGATGAGGAGGTGTTGGAGGGTTTCGACTCCTTGCTACCGGAGCCTGAGGTGGAGGACTTGGAGGCCCTCGACAACTCATCCTTGCGCTCCCAATAGCGGTGGTCGATTTGTTGCGCCATAGCGCAGAGTTCGGCGATAGTGTTGGGCTTGCCTTGATGAGAGATCTCATCTTTAATCTGATCAGGGAGTCCTAGGTAGAAGCTTCTGCGAAGAGCTCCGTGGTCCCAGTCTCGGACTTCGCTTGCCAAACAGTTCCAAGCGACGATGTACTTGGAGATGCGTTGTCTGTCGGACATCTGAAGTTGCTCGAGGGCAGCTTCGGCATCAGTGATGGGGTCATGCGGGCCGAAATTAGACTGAAGTTCAAAAAGGAAAGATGCCCAATGGTCCATCCAAAGGGGTCGGACTCCTGGGGCCTGGAAGGCCAGGAGGTCGGGCTCGAAGTAGTCAAGCGCAACACCCTTGAGGTAGGATTGGGCGAAGGTAACCTTGGTACGATCCTTTCGGAACGTCTTCAGGTTAGCTTGGAACGTGAGTTCGCACTGTACAATAAAATGGCGGAGTTTCTTTGGTTCGGTCCCGTCGAACGGGTCGGGTTCTCGGACCTTAGGCTTAGCGCCTTCGGACTTGCGAGAATGGAGGGCATTGCGCATCATAGATCTGATCGTGCCTACTAGTTCGACAAAGGGTTCGTAGGCAAGAGGAACCTGGTTTGGGTTTTCATCGACGTCATGTCCGAACAACTTGTCTGTGTCTGGGGTCGAATCAGAGGAGTCCGATGAAGAATCGGGATGATCATTGGGCTCGTTGGGGTCATCACCACCGTCGTCATCACCACCCCTGGGGCCATCTCCTTGCCTGGGTCTAGGCGAGATGGGCACGGTGAATGTGGGGAAGTCATTCTCTGCGCCTTCCATGTAGATCTGGCGAGGTGTCATGAAGTCACGGGGTAATGGTGTCAGAGGTGACAAGGCGGGGCGAGCAAGTCAGAGTGGAGGAAATGGAAGGGAATTGTTCGGTTAGGATGGAGAACGTCCTTCCCGAGGTAGGGAGTGCAGAGGTGGGGGAGAAACTTCCAGTGGGAAGACCTCTAGAGCTGCCAAAGGCAGTCAGGAGGACTTCGTCATGGGTTCGAGGAGTCTGGGTACGCGTACGAGACATGAGTTCAGAGGTGAGTAGATTCGACAAGTGTTAGTTCGAATATACTGTCAAGTCCGGGTCTTCCGGACCTAAGTCCGAGGGAGGCCGAAGGGAAACTGAAGGAAAGGTTTGGAGATGGTACGGACGGAAGTCTGAGACAGAGAAGACAGAGGTCCGAGATGAGGATGTTGGCGCAGGACGTATGTGTCGTGCCCTTGTCGATCTACAGTCCTCAGATTTCGGAGGTAAGGAGAAGTCGGAAGAGACTTAGATGTTAAACGTTAATATTTGAACTAAGGGAAGTACATTGGAATACGTAGAGTTTATATACTAGGATTCCGATTGGAGTTCGTAATGAGGAATGGAGGACATAAGTAAGGAATTAGAAATCATGACTAAGAGGGAACGTGGAATGAATAATCGCTCGGGACTGCGGAAGTCCTAAGCGGAGGCTGTGGAATAAGTACAAGGAACTATGTAAATAGAAAGAGTGGCAGTGTAACGGAAGTCCGATAGATAATAATCAACTCCGAGGGGTAATGTATCGGGATCGATCCGGAGAAGGCCGGAGAAGGGCGTGGACGATCAGGAATGGATATGACAATTGGTTATATTGTAGAACAACTAGTATGTATTTTTTCCTTTTCTTGTTCCGTTTTTGTCATTTGAGCTTGTCGCTGATACCAGTGGAAATGCTGACATCGTATCCTAGGTTAATCATCTGCAACATCTCCATAACTGCAACTATATTCACCGCAACCTCAAACCAAGCAACATTCTGATTGGGCATGGTCACAGTGCTCACCAAATCTACCTCATCGACTTCACTGATGCCACTGAGTATCGCCACCTGAAGACATGCATTCAACACTATTCCATTCGCTCCAACCAAACATTTGTTGGCACACCAATGTTTGCTCCAATCAGCAGCCATCTCGGATTTCAGCAGAGCAGAAAGGATGACTTCGAGTCCCTCATTTACATCCTCGTCTATCTTTTTTATGGGAAGTTGCCATGGTCTGATGTGCGGAAGGACTTGGGTGTAATTCTAGGACAGAAACAGCATCTATATCAACATTTACCAGACTTGCCAGACAAGATCAAGACCTTCCACCACTACATCACAAACCTCGACTATGCCTCTAAACTGGACTATGACTACCTTTGCAAACTGGCAAGGATACTTTGTGACTGCTGTCGAGAGCCTCACACAGAGCCAGACTGGATGCCTTGGGCAGGCAATGGTCATGTCGACAGTGCAGGCATGCCGGTCAAAGGACATGCTGGTCTGAAACAACGAAGGTGAATACTCTGAGTTCTAGCCATTTGACAGGGCTTCTAACAAGTTTCACCTCTGGGACAGTGAACGTCATCAGCTCGAAGTTGCAAGTCTAGCTCAAGGCTGTGCCAAAACTTTGCCAACAGATTCTCAGTGTCTACGTTGCAGTGCTCAAATTTCACGCTTACAAGCAAATGTCCCTCTCCTCGACCCCACCTAATTATAATGCTATTTATTTTGTTGTTCCATGGACTGTTGTAGTTTTGTTGTAATACCACTAGCGACGTTGTGGCTGCTCAGGCCATCTCAAGCCGGCTCAAGTCAGCTCGAGCTGTTTGCTTACAAATTTTTCTGAGCCATGCCAAATAGCAGCTGAGCCACTGAAATCAATGGCTCAATATGTAGCTCGGCTACAGCTCCATGAGCTGCATTACTTAATAGCCAGCAAAAGCTGAGCTGGGCTGAACCTAGCCGAGCTGCAGCAACTCTACCTCAATGATGGTGATGTTGCCTGAGACCAAGCTTTCATCAATTGTTGACGTGCGAAGCGGAAATTGTCCTGCCATCTTGATACCAACTGGGAGCTTACACCTGGATCTGTGCTGAAGCAGCATCAGCAAAAAGGTCCATGTCTAGCAAGGCCTTGCAAGGTCTCACTAGGCCATGCAAGGCATACCCGCCTTGCTAGGCCTTGCAGGAAAGCACTCCGAGCTTGCAGGGCCATACATTGTAGGTGGGCTCATTGAGGTGGTCCTTGTAGGGCTATTCTAGGCTTGCTTGGGCTTGCTAGGTCATGCAAGGTGATGATGGGGTCAAAGTGATCATATAAGAGGATAACTAGGCCCAACGGCAATAAGTGCTACTACAACTACTAATTACATGGTACTCTAGAAACAGTTATACTGTGAAAGTAACCCTAGAGTACAAACAATACAATGTGGCAGTTTGAGGATGCAGTGTACAAGAGAAAGTTCAGCAAACAGTGACCTTTGAGAGTGATACAATACAATGTGGCTGCCAGACAGCAAAGTGCATGAAAAATGGGGGTGAAGAGTGCCAATGCGACAGGACTGCAAGGGGCCAGAGTAGTACAAGAGAGATGAGAATGATCTTTGAGAGCGATGAGAGAACCCTGGCAGAGAATGATATTAGAAACCATAGGCATACCTTGCATGTTCCGCATTCCGTCTTGGTGGCACTGTCTGAGGCCTCATGGATGCTTTCTTTGTGAGATGGAGTAGCTGTGTCATCATGGTTCCTTGTCTGAGCAGCTGAGAAGATGAGTTTGATGCACTTTGAGGGGATAACTTGGGCATGACGATCTTGTGCATTGACTGTTTCAGCAGGTGAGCAGGAAGGAAAGGGGGTTGATAGGCAAAAGTTTTGCAGAGAATCAGCTCACCTGAAAAATGCATATCTGGCCTTTGCAACACAGTGCTTGGGGCAAGATATTGTAGAATGATAGCTACAAAGGTAAGTTCAGACTGTCGAAGATATCGGTGTTGAGAATATGAGAAATCTATTCTCATAACAGTCAATTCTATCTTTATCCATATGACTGATTATATGCTATTCATATTCATACTTAGAAGTTTCACTTCTTCAGTCATGTGACATACTAGCACCATCTAGAATGATCTATGATCTTCTATGATATGCTATGTATTATCTTATCTTATCACATCATGTGATATTCTAGAACATTCTATTCTAGATTGTTCTATATGATGTCACTATGACCTCATGGTCTAGTACATGACATCATGAGTCCAGACTATGATATCAGAGACATCTGACTCATACTGACTCACATATTTGATATTCATATTTGAAATAAGAGCTTTCTGCTATTGGCTATTACTCATACCCTTTACCTCATTTCAAATATTCTCTATTTAGATGATGAGATATTATTCCTATTGGATATTATCTTCATCATGGGCACAGGGTTATTCCAACCCTTGAACCTATACATACAAGTACAAACATACTCTTGTAGTATATAAGAACAGGACTTCATCCTGTAACAATAACAAATTCTTCACAAGTTTTCCCACTCTACATAGACTGAATAAGTCTCCACTACTAGTCTTACCAAGACTATAAAGAGTTCGTTCATACTCTCATTGTTTGTTCATAACAAGCCCCTAACCAGGCCAGTATTCTTAATTGAATACTATTTCCTTTTTCCTTTCCCGCATTAAGAAACATAGCTCCCTGATTATCTATGCACATGGGAATGGCTTTCAGATGGATGCCTAAATCTTCATAGACATTGCAGATCCATTGAATTTGCTTAGCACATTCTGTCATGCCACAGTATTCAGCTTCTGTAGAAGAGAGTCTAACCCTTTTCTGTCACTTGCTGGACCAAGATATGATACCATTGGCAAGGAAGACTCCAAATCCAGTTGTGGATCTAGATGTTTCGATGTCTTCTGCCCAATCGGTGTCACAGTAGGCAATAAGACCATTTGAGTCACCAGTTGCAGAATAGGATATGGCATACATCCTATGAGACGGGAGATACTTCACAATGTGAAGTGTTACAGTCAAGGTACAAACACGGAGTGTTGTAATCAACAAGTCATACACTTCATTTCTTTCATTGAACCCCTCTAGGTTCAACTTTTCTCAAGTTTGTCTTCTTACCACTTCTTCTTCTGACTCGGACTAGTTCCGATGGACAGAGTTTCATTTCTGCTATTGTTTCACCATTGTTTCGGTATGCGTTTCAACAACATGTACATTTCATTTCTGCTATTGTTTCACCATTGTTTCGGTACATGTTTCAACAACACGCACATTTCATTTCTGCTATTGTTTCACCGTTGTTTCGGTACGTGTTTCAACAACACGTGTAGGCTATCACTGCAGTCGCTTCTGATGCACGAAGGTCTTTCTTCTACTTCCACCTCATGTGTACACTTTCTATTTTGGTCATGGTCCATGCTTGTCCCTCATACCTATAAAAGCCCATACATCTGTACTTGTAGACTTAAGCTAGTTCTGCGCAATCATAGCTCAGTACACTAGTGACCTTAGTCTGAAAGAGTGACTAAGAGATTCTCCTCCTGTTCATAACCTTTACTTGAGTGACGTGACTCTTCGTGAGATCTTCCTCGAGCTTTGTGGTTACTAGAAACTTGAGCTTGGCGTTAACAAAAGAACTAGCTTTTCTCACTGCTCCTGCTGCTTAGCAGACCACCACCATTTCCTTTTCTGCAATACCCCCCAGACGAGGGATACGCCCTCCCTCGAACTCTCCTCCTACTGTGTCTACTCCCGGTACTCACAGAACTGCTGATGATCCCAATGCCCCACCTCTTACTGATGAACTCAGGGCTCAATACCCCAGAGCTCATCATTGATTACTCGATGGAACAGTCGTAGATATCAACAGCTTTCGACTCCAACCCAAACAGCCGCAAAGAGAACCCCCACCCCAACCCCCACTTCCACCTGCAGACCCTGACCCAGAACCACCAGTTAACAACAATCAACCTATGGAGATAAAGGCAGGGTTGCCTCAGGACTTCTCCGGAGAAGGAAAGGATGCCAATCATTGGATGATGGCAATGAAAGCGTACTTCACAATGAACGAGGCGCTTTACAACAATGACACATGAGTGCTCATCTTTTGAACAAGATGACAAAGGGAAATGGAGTCCCCTTTGCTGAAGGGTGGTATACAAAGATTAGCGACCCTGCCATGATGCCTGCCAATCGGACCTTTGCCAAGGTACTTGAGGACTTTCAGGCGACATTCTTTCCGTTCAATATTAAAGAAGAGGCTCAAAGGAAACTTCATGCTCTCCAGCAGAATATCTCAGATCATGAAGGGGGTTTCCAGAAATACATATCAGAATTCTGCCTGCACTCTGCCCGTGCTGGAATCACCGACCAGCTGATGCTCCTAGACTATCTGGCCACAGGGATGGATGTGAAGATAGTGGATATTGAGCCAATAGGTTCAACCTGTTACTGCCAAGGAATGGATTACCCAGGCAGCAAAGTACCATGCCCAGCAATGAAGGATTGCCGATATCCACACTGGAAGGGGAGGAAACTTTCAGAAAGCTCCCAGAGATCTGAATGCGATGGATGTCGACACTATCCGACTCTCACCTGTGGATAGAGCCCGACACATGAGAGAAAACCGATGCTTCATTTGCCACAAGATCAGTTGTTTGTCTCACAATCATCCTCGCACCCCCAGATCGCGCTACCCCTAGGACCACTCTCCTGAACACACAAAGGCCTCGAGTGTGGACTCGGACTATTGAAGCACAGGACCAACCCATGTTGGATTTAGGACAATACTTGAATAAAATCTTCACTGACAAAAAGGTCAAGAAGGACGAACTCTTAAAAGTACTGCAGACTGTCTATGACGAAGAAGACTCACCCCTGACCCCAGAACTAGACATCGACATAGCCTTTATCGAGGAATTCAAGGATGAAGAAACCCCAGCCAAGGATTTTTGAAAGGGAAGAGTATGACAACAGTTACTACTTCCCCAGCTCTTGCTCGTGTAATTTGTACTTCACCAAACCCTAGATCAATACAACTCCCCATTCTCTGCGTTCGGATGAGCAAAAACTGTTGCACAAAAAGCCTTGGTTGACTCTGGAGCCACAGGAAATTTCATCCATCACACCCTCATGTCTTGTCACAATCTCCCACTTTCCAAGTTGGCCACACCAATCTCTGCAGCTAATGCTGACGGAACCCCAAACCAAAACGGGGTTATCAGACAGAAGACCACATTACAACTTACAGTCGATGGAGTCACCTCTCCAATCACCCTGCTTGTCCTAAACTGTGGAAAGGAGGAGGTTATCCTCAGGATGCCTTGGCTGCGGTCAGCCAATCCACATATCAACTGGGTCACTGGGACAATTTCCTTTCCATCTCCTCCTCGCCACGAAAGAAAGAAGAATACTGACGAAGGCATATCCCACCGTTACCTACTTTGTTACCTAGGAATGGATCCAACCTTGGAACTAGGATATCTATACAACCAACAATATGCCCCTCATTGCATCGACAAGACAACCCTCTCTACCCAATTAGCTATCAACCAAGGGACAAAAACAGTTACCCTCCCACCTCAGTTAGCCGCATATCGATGAGTATTTGAAGACCCTTCTGTTGATCACCTTCCCCTATCTCGCAGAAAATTCGATTTCAGTATTATGTTAAAGGATTTCTTCGTTCCTCATGTAGCCAAAACTTACTCTCTCAATCCTATGGAACAAGAAGCATGTGATAAATTCATCAGTGAAAACCTAGCCAATGGGCGGATATCCCAATCCTCCTCTCCACAAGCATCTCCATTCTTTTTCGTTGCTAAAAAGGACGGTAACCTTCGTCCCTGCCAAGACTACCGTTACCTCAATGAGCATACTGTGAAGAATGCCGCCCCCCTTCCTCATATTCCCGACCTCATCAATCACCTCAGCAAGTCCAACATCTTCACCAAGTTGGATATTTGATGGGGGTACAACAATGTCTGTATCCGCCCTGAAGATCAGTGAAAAGTGGCATTTATCACCCCGTCCAGATTGTATGAACCAAATGTCATGTTCTTTGGTTTCTCTAATGCCCCACCTGACTTCCAAACCCTTATGAACCACATCTTCGGTGATTATCTTGCCGAAGGATGGCTTATTATCTATATGGGCGACTTTTGCATTCACAATGCTGATAATACGGAAGAACATTGGGAACTTGTTCGCAAGGTTCTCAAACACTTCGAGAAACATGAACTGTATCTAAAACCCGAAAAATGCACCTTTGCCGCCAAGGAAATTGACTTCCTTGGCATGGTTGTCACTGGCGAATCACTCATTATGGACTGGGGTAAACTCCAAGCTATTGAACAGTGGAAACCCCCTGCCTCTGTAAAAGGAACGTGGTCTTTCATTGGATTTTGTAACTTCTATTGTAAATTCATCCCCAACTTCTCTGCCATTGTTCACCCCATCCTCGACCTCACCAAGAAAGGCCTAACCTGGGCCTGGAATCCTACTGCTGACGCTGCTTTCCAGCAGCTGAAGGCAGCCTTTCTCAAAAAACCTGGCCTCCTTCTCCCCGATACTTCTCGCCCTTTTACAATCATGACCAATGCCTCCCTCACCACTTCTGGTGCTGTTCTTATGCAAGCTGATGGGAATGGTGACCTTCACCCCTGTGCCTACCTTTCTAAAACCTTCTCCCCAGCCGAATGGAATTATGACATCTATGACTGGGAACTTCTCGTGGTGATTCATGCCCTGGAGGAATGGTGACATTACTGTACTTTCAGGGAACTGGTCAAACTACCACTGTCTTGACCAACCACCATACTAACCTCACCTACTTCTGCCAACCACAAAAATTGTCTCATTGTCACGCCCATTGGCAACTCTTCCTTCAAGATTTTACCCTCCACTTCCTTCACACCCCTGGCACCTCTATGGGACCTGCCGATGCATTATCCCATCATGATGATGTTGATGTTTCCTCTGATAATCAGGCTCTTCAGCTCCTCCCTGATTCCCTTTTCATCTGCACCATTGATACAGCCCTTGCCTCCTCTCTCCTCTCCGTCACCGCTGATGATCCTTTCGCTTCCACTGAGTTCGCCTCTCTTCGCCAAGGGGTCTCTCTCCTCCCTCGTGCTGCCCTTCATGACTGGTCCACCTCTGATGGACTTCTCTACTATAAATGCCACCTCTACGTTCCTCCAGGCTGTTGCTCATCCCTTCTCCAGTCCCTCCATACCTCCCCCATTTCCAGCCATGCCGGCGTCATCTGCACCATCAACCTTGTCAGCCGTGACTACTGGTGGCCTGGTCTCTCCTCTTTTGTTCGCCACTTTGTCCTTGGTTGTGCTGTCTGTCAAGCCCACAAGGTCCTTACCCACCCCACTGTCCCACCACTCTCTCCACTCACTTCCTCTGCCACTCGCCCTTTTCAACAACTCTCCCTTGATTTTGTCACTGATTTACCCCCCTCTGCGGGTTTTGATTCTATTCTGGTCATGGTCGACCATGGTCTTAGTAAGGGGGTGATTTTCATCCCTTGTCTCAAAACCACCTCTGCCGTGGATACAGCCAACCTGTTTTTTACCCATGTTTTCCCTGTTATGGCCTCCATGATTGACTCATCAGTGACTGAGGACCACAGTTCGCCTCAGCCTTTGCTCGCGAACTAGCATGACTCCTGCACTACAACCATGCCTTATCCTCTGCATATCACCCTCAAACAGACAGTCAGACTGAACGGGTAAACCAAGAACTCGAAACATACTTACGTATTTTCTGCAATGGTCAAACCGACTCCTGGTCATCTCTCCTTCCTCTTGCTGAGTTTTCCCATAATTCCCTCACTCACTCATCCACTGGTGTCTCGCCATTCTCTTTGATCTTGGAGTATGAACCCCAGGGATATCCTCCCCTCAGAAAAACCTTTCTCCCTGCCCTAGAACAATGCCGCACTCTTTTAAACTCAGCTAGAGAAGAAGCCGTGGAAGCCCACAAACGTGCCCAACAAATCATGAAGGAATGTATCACAACTCAGTTCCAACCATGGAAAGTAGGCGATAAGGTGTGGCTAAGCAATTCTCACCTTCATCTCCGATACCCGTCTCGCAAACTTGCTCCTCGTTGTGAGGAACCCTTTGAAATCACTCAAGTTATCTCTGCCGTCACTTATCGTCTCCACCTACCCCCCACATGGAAAATCCATGATGTATTCCACACTTCCCTTCTTTCTCCTTATCGTGAAACTGCCAAACATGGTCTGAACTTCTTCAACCCTCCACCTGAAACAATTGATGGGGAAGAAGAATACGAAATTGATCATATCCTTGCCCACCATGGATCAATTTGAAGACGTCAGTTTTTGATCTCGTGGAAAGGGTGGCCATCTAGTGAAAACACATGGGAACCTGAAGTGAACCTCGGACATGCCAAGCCCCTTCTTCGTGCATATAAGCTGGCACACCCCCACGACTTTCCCCCCATCTCATGAATTCCTCCTCTCCCCTCCTCCACAAAACAAAATTCGATTTTAAACCACATGAACCATTTTCTCACTTTGCCTTTCGATTCCTCAATAAAGTTCCTTCCAACCATTGTCTAACCCACTCTTGTTTCTGTCGATTCTCATACTGCCCTTGGCATCATACCTTTTGAATGTCTTCTTCTACTCCAACTCCTTCATCTTTTCATGCAACTCCTTCCTGTTGAGAATATGAGATATTTCTAATATCCATATTCAGTATAATGGTCACTTCTATTTTCTAATCCATATGACCACTTATACACTATTCATATTCATACTTAGAAGATTTCATCTTCATCTTAAATCACATGATTTATCACATGATTTACTAGAATCATCTAGAATGTTCTATGAACTTCTATGATATTCTACATCCTTATCAGAGATAATGATTATATGACATTATGTGATTAATCACATGATCATATCATATTACATGATTGATCATATGACATCCTTATGTCATCTTATCTCTAGACCATGTCACATGACAGGTCACATGATCTTCTAGTACATTCCATGTCTAGATCATTCTATATGACATCATGGTGATATCATAATGACATCACACTCTAGACTATGACATCATAGATAAGCATTACTCATATTTGAAATACCTTTACTAATATTTCACATGAGATACTCTTCCTATTAAACAGTATTAATTCTTATCTTTCTTCCTAGGTTATAGGGTACAACAACCCTTAACCATTTACCTTATTAGGTTAAACTCTCAATCCAGGATACAGGGTTATTACCAATCAGGTTTTAGGGTATTACAACCCTTCACCCAAGTTATAGAGTTTTACCCTATATAGAACTCATACATACATAAGTACAAACAATGTACTTTAGTATATAAGACCAGTCATTCTGACTGGTACAATAACGAATTCTCTTACAAGTTCCTTCACACCCTTAAGTCTACAAGACTACACTCCTAGTCTCACAAAGACTATAAACTCCTCTTCTGTTTGATAACCTCAAGTAGTTCAACCAGGTCAGTACTGTCCTCAGCAGTACTTCTTCCTTTTTTCGACTCTGCTAGAAACTGTATTCTCTTAAGGAGAATTGTAGAGTTTCTACACCCAGAGCTCAGCTTTCAAGGTTTGCACATGCCTTTTCCATGATTTGATAATTAGGGAGTGAAGGTTGATTTGCTTCAGAATGTCGGACTCCTGAAGGTCTTCACAGAGAAGCAGAAGTAGGTCCCTGAATGCACATCGCTCAACCACGTTTAGGCTCTAGAATACAATCAACTGGAACATAAAAATGCCTTGATAGTTATCACTGACCTGGTTGTCCTTGATGATGAAATTGACCAGGGCTTCTTTGAATCTTTCTTCAGTGAACTTGAGCCAAGGTCGCTGATGTGCAGCATTCCCAGCAGCTGCCTCCTTTGCCATCTCCACTTTACCTTGTTTTGTCCTGTCTGGCTGGCAATGTTTCCAGCACCAATGTTCATGGCTCTCCTGGTGGTGCCTGAGGTGCTCATGAATGATACCTGTGGAAGTTTTCAGGCCGTGTGTGTAACTTGCGAGTGTCACATTTGGATGGTTCCTGATGGTACAACTACCACATTATAAGTATTAATACAAGTTTGAAAAAGAGCCAGAAGAGACTGGGACTTACACGCACTTCTTACACGTCTAATGTGCCATTTGGAGCTCTTCGGAAAAAATGTTTAAGGTCAGCTACAAGTATCTTCTTTCCTCCCACTTTGATATCCTTCTCGAGTTCTGAACCAGTGAAGAAGGAGCAGTCACACATGTCATCACACTCCACACTGAGATTTGGAACTGGATTTGCAGATGGCAAAGTTGTTTCTTGTGTGATATGGGCCAGGTTTGGTGCTGGTCATTGTGGATTAGGTGAGAGATGTGGGTGATGACAAGAAGGGTCCCCATGACGTCCTGGAGAAGACTCCGCTTAGTGTTTTAAAGTCCAGTTGCAAACTGGTAGCACAACTGGCAACTGGACCGGACCACAACTGATCACAACTGGACTGCAGTTGCTGGTTGTGTCTGTTGCAGATGGAAAAAGACTGCAGTCACAACCGGTGTACAGCCACCTCCTATGTATATTACCATATTGGGTAATATTTGGTAATTTTTCCGAATTTGTTGGGATTTATTTGAGGCATATATCACTCAAAAACCATTTTTGAATGTCAAAAAATGACAAGTCCGCCGAAAATACTCATATCTCGCCCGTTGCTGAACCGATTTTCGACATTAGTAGCTCTGAATTTAGCTAGGAATCATATCTACATTTCATTCAGCCACTTCTAAGCGTGAAAACCAGATGCGGACAGCGCGCAGACCAGTCTTCTTTGGTCTGGTTGCCAGTTGTGTTATTTGGAAAAATTCTGCAACCGGTTGTGGTCCGGTTGCCTCATTAGGAAGAAAAACCGGAGTGGACCATACTTTTAAACACTAACTCCGCTCGCCTCAGGTTGTCCACAGTTGCGGAAGAGGACTCAGAGCTTGAAGAGACATTGAGATCAAAGTTTTCCTTGAGATCTGGAGGAGCATGACGTTGGTGCTCAAGAGAAACTTCATGCTGTGGAGGTTTCCTAACCATTGGGATGGAACACTTGATGGGAACCAACAGAACATCAGGCAAGTGTGGAGGGCCTGTGCATGAGAATAGGATCACTGTGAGCTTCAGCTTAAAATAGCAGCTGCATTCTACTGACCTAGTACTGTGGGGCTGGAGTTAGCTGTACCCTGTTGTGTCTTCTGCCTCTGTGGGTGTTTGCCTCTGGGTGGAGGAGCTAGCACTAGTCACTCAGCCAGGAGAATATCCTTTGAGTTGTAAGGTCTGGCTCACCTGGTTCTGTATCAGCATCAGAGTCATCAAGAAGAGCCACTGCTGCCTTCTTGGATTTGGTATGTTTCCTTTTCAAACTGACTTCTTAGTAACTGAGGTGTGAATTGTATGTCCAATACATCGTATGAACCAAACCTTTAGTAGTGTCAAGGTTCGAAGGAGGAAAGAATACATTGCATTGATCAGTGGGTACCGCAACCTCCTGAGATTTCTGTGACTGTTTCTTCTTGGGTGGCATCGCAACAGGTGGGTGTTAGTGACAGCCAGTCGCCACATCAACTGCTCACCACTACTGCCTGCTGATTTTATGGGCGACAGCTATACATAAAAGAAACTGCCTCCAACTATGCCCCTCAGATCTAATTCTGGTAGAGTCATCATAAAACACGATGCTGGACCCAAAAGGACACGAGTGATGAGACTGAGTCATTTGGCTGGAAACTAGGTCGAGCAGTCAAATTTTCAAATTGGGAGCCCACCTGCTGTCACACTGCCCGATGACCGACTCGTCCACTGGCGACTGAAGGACCATGTAATCATGCAGGCCTTGAGGACAACATTTAATGGACCGCCTACTAGTTGAAGTTTGTCATTGGAAGACTTGTCACTTGTGAACAGCTTGAATAAATGTAAATGGATTCCGGATTCCAGAATACATGATTCAGATACAAGTGAAAAGATTAATTGATGAATGATGGGGAACTGGGAAGGGGAGTTAAACTACTTGACGTACGCCCATCTGACTCAGAGGAACTCTCCCACAACTCCTGATGGGTTGGCGCATCAGAATCAGGGTGCACAGCCGCATGCTGGCCCTGCTTGAGTGCCCCAGGAGCACTCTGAATCCTACACTTCTTACGAATTCTCTCTTCCTCTAGCACAACCTCCAATGTATGCTTCGACCTTGACAAAATAATCCTACCAGAATCCATTCCATAGCAATTTGTGCCGATCAGCTGCTGCTCTATACTAGCTGCATCATCACTAGGCCAGTCCATTGCAAGGTGTCAGAAGAACAACTCAATGATCATCCGGTGATTTTGTAAGTTGCACAGGGCTTCCTGATGCTGATAGACCGGTAAAGCCTCCAAGATACATTGAATGTGTTGCCGAACATCCTCATTGTTCACCTGAGAGAGGGTTTCTTCCTCCTCCTCCAGAAGAGTCCATTTGAAATCTTCCAGTCGATGGTAATAGTTCTTGAAGAGGGTAGCAAGAGCCTTCAGTAGCTTGAACAGTGAATCTTGACCATTAAGGAGAGAAGGTTGGAGTATAGTTTGTGAAGTGAGCAGGACTTGTTTATTCTGTGCACCGGGTATTGATTCAAAGATCATCCTTATGAAAGTGGTACATTCTTCGAGAGTTAGGGATGATGGAGAATACATCAGAACTGTCCATAGGAGGACCCAAAAGGATGATTCCATGTCATCCTGGACCATATGGTGTGTGGTTGTGTCTTCCACAAGGCACGTAGACATGAACTGCCAAGTTCCCTAAAAATGTCCGTTAGAAAGGCGACAGGACCAAAAATAGTCTGTCTAACTTACAGTGCATGCAATCCAATGCAGGCCCTGAACAGACATGGACTTTGCCAAATCCCAGTCAATTAAATAACCCTTGCCTTTGAATATGACGATGTTCCAACACTGACATCATGGTGCAAAATTTGTTACACGTAGCACTGTTGGACTCAACACACAGCCTTAGCGAGGAGCTCACAAAGAGTCACGTCAAGCTAAGGTAAAGTCAAGGAGCAGCAGAATCTCTCTATCTCACACACGGAGACTCGAGGGACTAGTAACAACGCTGGTATTGCATAGAACTAGCTTACCGTATATACACTAGGTACAAGGGTTTTTATAGTACACTCTGATAGCATGGACCAGGACTGGAAAAGGGAAGACTGAAAAAGGGAAGTGGAGCTAACATGAGTCTGAACGGATCTGAAAGAGAAAGACTCATGTTAAGAAATACAGTTGGAAATAATTCTGAAAGATATCTTCCGTCCCTCCGGGATTCCAGAATTCCGGAAGTGCAGGAAAGTATTCCGGAATGGGTGGAAGCACTTCTGGAAGCATGGGAAGAATCCGGAAGTGCAAGAACCAGAACATCGGAACTCCGGAATGAATTAATCAACACGGGTAGCTGTTGCATGTGAGAAAGAAAGTAGTGGGTCAAGAGGAATGAAGGAAAAGTAGGATTCTTCTGCAACGCAGCCCCTTGTCTTGACTTGGACTGTAACATTACCCCCTTCGTATAGTGGAGCCACTGGCTGCACTAACATCCTAAACTGAATCACCTCCGGTGTTCTGCTCAATCGCTTCAGCAACATCCCAGTCCTCTCCTGATTCAGGATCCGAACTGTGGTTTGGACAGTTCCGTTCCACATGACCAACACTGGAGCAAAGCCTGCAAGTATGGAGGCGCGGACAGTTTGCAAGGGGATGTCTGGATTGCCAACAATTGAGGCAACGATAATTGGGGCAGTGACAGATAGAGTGACAAAGCGACGCGCAGCTATAACAGGTAGTGTTGCCACAGCTTCAGCTAATAGCCAGTTTAAGCCTTAGCCGAGCGAGTGCATTAGCCAAGCCGTCAGGGACTAAGCTTAACATGAACACACAGCTTGGCTCAGTCTGGTTAGCTGGAGCTTAACAGCTTTGACTGGCTACTATGTAGTCATGCATATATGATATGAAGACCGACTATTTGGCATTCAGTAGTAGAAAGTTTGAGTCTATTATTTAAGTAACGATACAACGAGTTGTGCATATTTCAACTCGGTCACATGCAACAGCCAGACACCCACGGTAAACTGTAAACATCCGTGGACCACTATCGATGTCGTGTCACGACTTACTCAGCCACTCGGCCGTCGGCCAACCCTTGACAGGATGGTTTGAATCACTTGTTCCTTCCAAGTTCAAACCAGTGATGCCGCTGGACTTGAAAGGTATACTGTATATTTTATACATCCCTTGTGCTGTGGCCCACGAAAGAGGAATTGGTGGTGGACACAACTTGCAAGACCAGAATGTCATCATGCCAAACCATGATAGCGAAACAAAGCAAGTAAAGTTCACATGAGGTGCGTTACAGCAGTCCCACGAATTGTGATGAACCAGATGAAAGGACAGCTCCAGTGGTTCATTGCATCACTACGGGAGAATGAGAGTGACAATGAGGATTGAATAGAGGGGTAACGCACACCTGAGTATACAAAATTTGTTGAAAGTGACTGAGCCGATGGTGCAACCTGAGGAAGAACAGGGAGCTAATAACATATGGATGGGTTGGTTGTATGAAGAAGATTTTTGAGGATGCCGCATCATGGTGAGCGACTTATTCGATTAGTCAGTGTTACATGAAGCATTCTTCGAGGGTTAAATACACAAGCCTATATATATTGTTCCATGACTCCAGTGCTCGAGTGACGAACGGTACTGTATTTGTTCGTCTTGTAGATATCATAGTAGTACTTTATCTCCCCTGGTGGTGTCCCCCTCCTGCTCCAAGATCAACCTGATGACGTCGTCAAAATGATTCGTGCTCATCAGTTGCGGTAAAGTTTCGCCATCAGAATATACAGGTATCATTTCATTCTCAGAGGTGATCCACCCTTGGGTAAAGCGAATTCGATCTTGCCTCTTGGTGAACTTTGACATCTGGAGAGCTTCCACCAGTAAGGGACTAGTCCAGTTGCGTTTCCTTGTGTCTGTTTCGGCGCTTGACGAAAAGACACGCTCACATGGCACGGCGGATGCTTGGATGGGAAGGAAATCCATCGCCATACGAAATATTATGGGGAACCTGGGGGCTTCCAGCTATTAAATGATTTTGGTGAGTTTTCCGTGGTAGTGCCAAGAGACTCACCCTCCAAAATGCCAGTGGATCCATCTTCTTGTGTGAGGTAACGGTGATGTAGGAGGAAAATTCCTCTTCCACAGATTGCAGACCTTTGTCTCCATTTGCAATCTCCATGTCTTTGAGACTGTACTGTTTCCAAAGATCCAAGTAATCGCGTGACTCCTCTGGAGATGTGTTACTAGTAATAGTATTACCGATAGCCATAGTGTTGTGGTATTCGCATAACTTGGGGTGATATCATTCAATAATTGAGTATGAACGACTGCAAGCATTTACCTTGCTCAAAATGTGTGACATCGCAGGTATGGATTCATTTCCCCAGTGTTTCTGTATCCACGAGAAATGGATGCATGGGTCCACAACTCAAAAGAATAAATTAGCTTTTAGTAAACCTGCAATTGAGAGTGGTTTGAAACTGACACATCGCGTATATATACATCTTGTTATTGCGCATGAGTTGATGGTACTTGGTCACCGTAGGAAGACCTTTGTGTATGAAGGTGCCGATCTGAGGATGTTTGTCAGACAACGCAAGATTGCGCCATTGCAAAGCAAACTTTTCAAATGCAGGGATCGCGCCACCAAGCAATGGAGTATGTTCACCAGACATAACCTTCTGAATGACATGTGGTACCTGTATCGCGTTGCAGTTGGTAAGCATAAGGACATATATGTTCAAAAATTTACCTTGAGTGTGACCTCAATATCCTGCAAAACCTCCCAGTCGAGGGGTGATAACTTGTACTTTGCAAGATCCCCATTTCGGGGTGCAGCAAGATGATAGTCGATGGCCTGGCAACAATTCAGTGGTACTTTTGCATTGAATCTGTTATATACGTACTTGGCGTAATTCACGGAGGTGTTTGATCATGATGTATGTGGAATCTCAATGGGTTCGAACGTCCAGAAGCAACTGGTGGTCCGGAAGCTGCGTAGGTTTACTGTCCTGGTCCATGAAGACTTCTGCCTTGTTGCCATTTTGTATCGTCTGGGTCAAACCATTGCGACATTGACCTGAGGAATGAATAGCATTGACCATATTCCTTCCAAGTCCCACAGGATCCCCTTGCACTGCTTGGACATAGTCGGCTTTGTTGATCACGGTTCCATCGTCAGCAGCCCACGTAGAATGAATATTGCAGAAATCAGTCTCGGTGTACTTGCTGAGCATGTGCTGGACACAGAGATTAATGATATGAGGAAAGCATCGGATGCGATGCTCTTCAGCATCGTATGAAAACTCCCGCTGGTCCTTCAAGAGTCAAGAAAGAGTTCGTAATGTGCTGTCATTGTTGGTTGCATTGTCCATTGTAAAATGGCTGATCTATGTAACATTAAGTCGACCATCAGAATCATGACTCAATGAATTTACCTTATTAACAGGGATCCCTGTGTCATCGAGGATATCAAGGATAATATTTCCGAGTGCTTCTCCTGTGTGCTCACTGTGAACATGACAGAAAGCGATCAGTGCCATCTTCAAGGCAAGAGAACCAGTCTTCGCATCCTGAATAATGTAATGTCCTGTCAAGGCGACGTAGGAGTTGTGGTTGTCGGAAGACCACATGTCGGTAGTGAATGAGATCTTGCCGACGGCGCCCTAAAGGGTCGTCATGGCCCATGAGTGTCAGGGACCAATCAACAACTGGGCAACTTACCTTCAGATCTGCTATGGTGGCCTTGTAGCCCTTATACCAATTGGCCACAATAAGCTCGCGCATCTTTGTGTGCTTTGGGATATCTGTATCTTGAAGGTCTTGACGGAGGGCAAGTAGAAGTTGACGAAACTCAGGGCATTCAATCACATTGATTGCCTGGCAAGTGGGAGCAACAACCATTCAGGACTCAGGAGTACAGCACCAACAACAAGCGATGTTCATACCTCGTCATGTGCGACAATAAAATCGACCAGGAATTAGAAAGTGAGGATGGGTCGATTGCATTTTGTTTAACAGTGCCTTGAATGTCTTTACCATGTTTGGCCCAGCATGTAAAGTTAGTGTTTTGAAGTCCAGTTGCCAACTGGTAACGCAACTGGCAACTGGACTGGACTGCAACTGATCGCAACTGGACTGCAGTTGCCAGTTGCCAACCAGTCCTGACCAGTCCAGTTGCAGTTGCCTGGGTTGGTGGAACCTTAGGCAACTGGTTGCAACTGGTTGCAACCGGTGTACAGCCACCCCCTATGTATACTACCATATATAGTAATATTCCATAAATTTCCCGCATTTTTCTGAATTTGTTTGAGCAAGATATGACTGAAATACAAAAATATACTCTTCAAAAATGACATGTCTGCCAAAAATAATCATATCTCGACTGTTTCTTGGTCGATTTGCGAGATTATTTGATGGAAAATTAGTTACAAGTCTTAGCTAACTATCGTACAACCATCGCTAAGCCGAATACCCACTGGAAAGGGGCGCGCGAACCAGTTTCGGTCGCAACCAGTCCAAATCAGTCTGGTTGCCTAATTTGGACGAAAAAAACCGGACCAGACCGGACTTTAAAACACTAACTGTAGTTGGCTGCATGATTTTGTGGTGTGCTGGCTGAGATGGACTTGCAGCATTGTTGAGTTGTTGAAGTGGAACGGATGTGAATGGTGACATGACGACAGAGATTGGCACATGCTGAATGATAAGATGGATGATTTGGTTGCCATAGTGATCTGCTCCAGACCAGCTCGTTTCTTTCTGGAGATCCTCAATGGTCTTGATTTTATGTATGTGTGCACAAGTGACAATGCAGTCGAGAACCTTAGTGGGCGTCACCAACCCTGGCCTGAGGTCATATAGGAATCCTTCCCCATGGAGAGAAATGGTGGTGCGTTCTCTCAGTGTTGATGAGAGCAAGGTTGTTTGATGACATCTTGATATCCGAGGGAATTCGAGAACAGCGGGCTGAGTGCTTGGACTGCGACGCAATAATGACTGCATATTGCGTGAAAGAGTCAGGATCCGGGTGGATGTCACAGCAAATTTCTGGGGGAAGGACGACACAACGGGAACAACCATTGCCAGATGAAGTGTCACACAGAAGGTGATCCGACTCTGTCTGTTGATTAGTCAGATGAGGGCAACCAGAAATGGAAAGTCTCTCACCAGCAACTTCGTTCCCAAAGAACACATTCACCACCTCACAACGGCAACCAACACCTGGCCACACGTCTGCATTGATAAACCAATCCATCGCAGGCTCAATATCAACACCCTGTTTGCTCACTTTTTTTCTTTCCCATCCATTTGTCCCCCTCACTCTGATTTCAGTTTGTGCCCACATCTGCTCATCTGTATGGACTCGAAGACTCGAATCATCTTGTTCTTCTTCCTCCGTTTCCTTTGTTTCAGTTTTCAGCCTCTCACCACCTCCCTGTTCGCTCTCACCACAGCGTCGTTTGCTCAATGCCTCGGATGCCAAGGTGGTCGTACCCTTCCGCTTTTTTTTAGCAGCCTGCTCACTCCTTCACACTTCTTTCTCTTTCTGGTACTGATCAAAGTATTCCTGTTTGCAGAACAGAACTGTGACACCCACCAGTGACATGTCACATACAGCACGTCCAAAGCGTTGCCATAATGTTGCCAGCGAGCAGGTGGCACGCCATTGTCCAACAAATTGGATGTCAGGCATGTCAAACCCCTTGAGGTATGTACGTGAGTTCTGTTGCATAACTTTGATTGATTACTTACCATCCCAAATGATTCAGTTGTGAAGAAACCCCAGGTATCTCCTTGTGCAAAGTTTGTCACTTCCTTGCTCTTGAACGCTGCTGACATATCCACATTGAACCATTTTATTTTATCCTGGAACTCAAGAGGAAGGCATGCACATACAGTGGTTTGAGCTGCATCAACCACCATTGAGATACTGTCAAAAAAGATAAGGAACTTGGGCAGTGGAGGGTCCCCTGCTTTCCATCCATCTGGAACCAGGAATGCAAGATTGGCATAAGTATGTAGGGGGCTTGGATTTGTTTAACACCAAGTTTGATGTTTGGTCGGTCGGTATTGTGGTGGATCATAATAATATTTTGCAGACAAAGTAGCCACTTGACATCATATAATGCCTGGGATGATAGAGTAGCTGATGCAATGAGGAAGGGGATGTTGGGGATGTTATATCTCAATCGCCCGAGCTCCTTGTACTCTGGGTGGAATTCTCCCCAAGTGCTGACACAGTGGGCTTCGTCAATCACAAAAGCAATGACATGTGAAGTAAAATGTGTTTTTTTAAGCAGCTGTTCAAATCCACCACCATCCTTCATGACCTGCTCTGGGCTGATTATTACAACATGGTAGCTTAGATCTTCTATAGCCTATGTTGTACTTCAATAAAATTGGTGAAAACTCATGTGAGTCATGACGTACCTGGAAGTTCTGATGTGTTGCAGTCTCTGCATGGATCGAAATTGCTTGAATACCTACCCTCTTAAGTATATTGACATTTTGTTCACCAAGGAGATTCAGTGGGGTGATGATGATCTGTATACTTGTCCTACTGAACAACAGGGGCATCCAGAATGTTAGTGTTTTCCCTTTGCCCGTGCCTGCTATGCAAATGATGTCCTTATCTTGGGACAATAAAGCCTGAGCCACCTGCTGCTGCCATAAGCAAGGGTGATGGCCAAAGGTGACTTCTGTCCGAGCACAAATTTGAGCAAGTGTGGGGACACCAGACTCAACACCTTCATTTGGCATCAATGGGGTTGGTTACTTAGTAGCTCACATAAGGACATAGTTTGCTGACATATGTATAAGATCTTGCGACACGAAGTGTAAAGAAACTATGGTATGATATCCAGTAATATTTTGTTTTTTCTAGTTTTTTTTTGGATTCCACAGGTCACATGTGGTAGTGGCACAATGTTTACAAATGTTTTCTTCCAGCTGCTATGGAGAGAGAGAGGGGATTAAAGTTGCAGTGATTGAAATTTGTGCACAGATCATGTGTCCACCACCCCCTCTCTCTCTCCATAGTGGTGGGAAGGAGCCTGTCATATGCTATGCTTTAGTGTTGCCGTGGCTCAGCAATTCGGCTTGGCTTCAGCTCAGCTTGGTCACCAGCTCCCTTAGCTGATTCCCTTTGTGGAAAATGGCTAACAAGGTGCTGATTCAGCTCAAGCCAGCTGATAAGCCAGGGCTTGAGCCCCCATGTGACACTGCCAGCAGATGGGTGTCTGTGGTCGCAGTGTGGCAATGGTATTGTGCTCCACTTTGCTGTTTCAGGTCACTGCACAGCACCGTGACTGCCTGCACTTTTGGAGAGTTGTAAACCATTGTTCTCAACTTGCAGCTGCTCGGCCAAGCCATGACCATCACAGTGTCACTGACGTATGTCCCAGTGCAAGGATAGAGTGGTTCAGCAAAATTGAACCAACGGTACTAATAACATATGTAAGTGCCACTAAATTCTTGTTAATGTTGCTGACTAGTAACTCGAGTATAGATTCTGTCTGTGCTTCACTGAACCGCAAGCAGCTATAATGGATAATCACAGTAGTAATGCCAATCTCTCTTGACCCTTGGCCTCTTCTTGTGAATGCACCTCTGGACCATCGATGACTATCGCTATCCCTGCAAGTACCCCCATCAAGAAAAGGACCCTTACATCACTCTTTTCCACTGTTCCACACTTTCGCTATCAAACTGTCAACACCCTTGGGAGAGAGATGGGGAGTTATGTCACCAGTCCAATGCCAGTCAAAGACTTCCTGGATGCCTTTATGCCAAAATCCCTTCTTTCTGCCACTCAGGCAACATGGTTTCAAGCAGGATCTTTCAGCGCGACGCTTGAGGCTTGGTCGGAGGTAGAAGCGTATGTCCCATTTGTGAGCACATTCATAACATTTTTTAAGGCTTCTGAATACTGATTATCCTTATCTGTACCTGTTTTGGCCCTTCCCTAGGTTACTGCACTCTGCAAATCTGTTCCAAACCTTCTGTTCGTTGACACACATGCTTGAGGCAACAAAAACAGCAGACTTGGCTTTGAAATCAAACCCGACATCAGTGTTTACTGTGGCAGGGAATAGATTGCAACAAGTTGTGATATCAGGAAGCTCAATATTCATATCGAATTCAAGTGGCACTAGCACGATGACCCTTTTTGCATCCCCCAACCTTCAGATTCTTGTGAGGAGTCCCTTCATATGCGACTCTGACAATGCAAGAGATGTGCTGGGCCAAATTTTGGCCTACACATCAGCACAACTATCAGCACAAACATCAGGAAAAACCTCCACTTGATAATTGTATGAAATTGTTACTATTTATAACAAATATAACAAATATTCGCTATTTATACAAAAATTCTGACATTTTTGATAATTTATGACAATTTTCTAAAGGTGTGATAAAATTTGTGATAAAAAAGTGTACAAAAGTTTACTAAAAAGTTGTAAAAAAGTGCACTAAAAAGTGTACCAAAATATAGTAAGAATGTGTAGTAAAAATGTATA
>JBBPTK010000139.1:0-25661 GCA_038094135.1 Spongiforma cf. squarepantsii | reverse complement strand
TCTCTGCCACCCTTCGCGCCGACATGACCTTGACATCTGAACAAGTTCAGGCTACCCTTCGCGCGAAGAAGGAGCAACTTATGCAGGAAGTCTATACCATCGTATCTGCAACTCTTGGCGTCCCGCCAAGACCCGATGTTCCCTTCTCCTGGGAATATTATAACGAAGATGGAAAATACTGCAAGTGGGAGGGTACCCCCATTGAATTTTACCGGGCATTCACCGCCAAATACCCGGTTAGTCACCTTGCGTTGTCCTTATGCAAAACTTACTATGTCCAATTAGCCTGCGGAATGTTTCTCGCTCATCAATGATCCAAGAAATGACTATGACAAGCTTTATACCGTTGACAAGCTTGGCAACATCTGGGGTGGCCGTCCTGTTCTTTGTGGGTACTGTTCTCT
This sequence comes from Spongiforma cf. squarepantsii, assembly GCA_038094135.1. Taxonomy (NCBI): domain Eukaryota; kingdom Fungi; phylum Basidiomycota; class Agaricomycetes; order Boletales; family Boletaceae; genus Spongiforma; species Spongiforma cf. squarepantsii. The sequence continues at coordinate 25,257 of JBBPTK010000139.1, read as the reverse complement.
CTGATGCAGTCATGAGTTTGAACTGTATGTAGATGTCAACACTACGAGCGACGAGCTGAAAGCCGCGGTCGTTCGGACGATCAAGGCTGGCCAACCGGTCTTCTTTGGCTGTGACGTTAATCAATTCTCGTCCTCGGTGAAAAACGTCGGGATCATGGACACTGCCTATCACCAGTATGAGGTCAGTCAATAGAACTTAAGAGCTATCTCCAATACTGAATTCTTGAGGGGTGGTTTTAGCAAGCGTTCAATATCTCCCTATCATTGACCAAAGCTCAGCGTTTGCAAACAAATGAGTCAGCCATGACACACGCGATGGTGATCACAGGTGTACATATCGACGAGAAGACCGGGCGTCCGATTCGATTCAAGGTCGAAAACTCTTGGGGCGATGATAGCTGTTATAAAGGTTTCATGGTCATGAGCGAGAAGTGGTTTGACGAGTGCGCATTCCGTGTCACTTTGTGTTCAGACCCTTTTTTTTCTAATGTCACTGCCTAGGTTCGTGTACCAGGTGGTGGTGCACAAGTCGTTCGCGCCGAAAGACCTCGTTAAAGTGTATGAAGCAGGCGATGCGGTCGTCCTGCCTGCTTGGGATCCCATGGTACGTTGTATATCGTGCGTTTACCCACCTTGCTACCTGCTAATGGTTTAATGCTTAGGGCGCCTTAGCATGAACATCCTCCGGAGTCTGTACCGCACAATATTATGTATTCATCAACGTACTATTCTCCCTCGAGTTACCGCTTGCACAATAATATCCTCTACGTGAATGTGCTCTTTGCCATTCATGCCAGATATCCCCCGCAGTGGATTTGCTCGACGCGGTGTAAGGTGTAGCAATATTGCCTGAGAGCTTTTGAGCGCCTCAGTGCTCACTGTAAGCATTCCGTGTCAGGAACACTGTGGTTTTCGCACCTGCTGCTGTCTGGACGCTCGTCATGTTGTTCGTCCACTGATTCAGTTTGTGGCAGTGAGCTTTCTGGATGCTCAGAACAGAGCAGTTATTCGAAGTCAGGTAATTATACTTCGAACCCGTCTCCGATGCCATCGGAACAGTTGAACTTCCGGTTGCCTTGGTTCTCCGAGTCAACAAACGAAATCAAGGACAGCTGGAGAGTTCAGGCCATCGTGTTATAATCCACATTCTCGAGGAACCCATAATAGTCACGTCAGGCAGAGATGAGTCGCTCCCGCGTTGTCTCTGAAAATTGTTCCCATAGAGTGCCATGGGGAACTCCAGGTACCAGTTACTAGATCAAGGTCTAAATTGATCAGGTACTCGTGACCCAGAGAGTGAATAATTCGTGAGCGCAGCGGTGATTTGGGAAACGGCTAACCCGAGATCGCCGAGACCAAGTCGTGTCGGTAGGCTGAGCATAAAAACTGCGCTGCTCCGGTGAATGTACCTTTCGTTCATTCCGGAGGTACAGAGTCGAGGAAAGTTTTTCTTTTCCCACTGTAACGTTGGATTCAAACGTTCGTTATCTTCGTGCAATGGTGCCATTCGCTACAGGAACCAAGCAGACGCAATGTGAATGTGACACTGTTTGAACAGTTCAGAAAGTCGCAAGAAAAGGACTCCAGTTCAATGTGCGATTTGAAGTCACAAAGCGGATGGATTGTGGGTGTTCTGGCGGTGTAAGGGTGTTTCATCAACTTAGGGGACGAACGATCTCGATCCACCTCCATCTTACTAAGCAATTGTTACGCACCAATCGAATATTTTCACACCTAATTTTACCAACCTATGCAACTGGCCAAGTTTGTTGATCCTATTGTGGTCATAATATTCCGTACTCGTTACTCAGCTTGGTTTCGAATATGAATATCTGGGAAGAACATTTCACTGGTATCTCGTCTATCGACCAATCCTCGTCTCTTCTCGAACCACTAACTTCGTGATCGCACTCAATAACCACAGGATGCCCGCAGGCACCGAAAGTCGTCTATATGGATCCTATGCCTATCATGATACGCTGAAAGGAATATACTACGGACCGGGCTGTGTGCGTACAGCTCTCCCGAGATTGCTCTCTGCGTTGGGAGGCAGTAAGGCGCTTGTCATTACTGGCAGGTCTCTTCGCGAAAAAGTATATTTTCGTGTTCTATCTAATTGGTTCCGTCCTTCGTGCTAATACCTTGTCCGCATCCAGACGAATGTAGTCACCCATGTGGAAGGCATCTTGAAAGATAATGATGCCTATGCTGCGACCTTTTCCGAGATAGGGCAGCATACCCCCGTCCAGGGCATTATCCGCGGCGTCGAAGCTTTCAAAACTTCCGGCGCCGACATCATCGTATCCATCGGAGGTGGTTCGCCAATAGATGCAAGCAAGGCTATCATCTATCGTCTTCATCTCCAACATGGAGGCAAGGTTATCCATCAAATCGCTATTCCAACCACCCTAAGCGCGGCCGAGTATAGAGTGAGTTTGTTCGGACCCACAGATAGCCCTATCGATGACGTCTACATTTTCTACCAGAGCACCGCCGGATACACGGACGAACAAGGGAAAAAGGTTAATATTTTTGATCATATGATTGCCCCTGGTGGCATTATTCTGGATGCGGAACTCACACTCGGAACTCCGGAGGAACTCTGGTATGTCTCTGGGTTCTTTCTCTTGTCTTGTAGACAACATGAGGTGTAATACAGGTTGTCGACGGGCCTTCGAGCTTTGGATCATGCTGTTGGTATGTTACAGTCCAATTCTATGCACTATTCAACGTCTGAGGTTCATATATAATCGTAGAGCTTCTCAACTTCTCCGCAGCGGCACATCCCGTTAAGATTCTGTGTTATACTGCTCTATCCGACCTCTTCAAGTATCTCCCGAAGTGCAAGGCAGAGCCCGAGAATTTGGAAATAAGACAAAGGCTCATGCTGGCGGCATGGATGAGCATCTGGCCTTTCAAGATCGAAAAAAATAGGTGAGGAGGTCTAGAATATGTTCACCAGAGGGCAATCCCTCACGTAGTCTCGCCCCAGTGTGTTTGGTCTATCACATTCTCTCGGCCACAAACTTGGGGCGGCCTACAATATCCCGCACGGGATTACATCTGTGAGTGGGGAGTGGTCTGATACCGAACAACGGCTGAGCGCTTTGCAAGTGTCTGACACTGGGTTCTGTCGTCATTCTGAAAGCCGATGTTGCAAGTCCGGAAGATAAGGCTATGCTAGCGGAAGCATTGTTCTATCTTCGGGAACCTACTACCAATTCGGTAGAGGGCGATGTTAGACGACTGGGGAACAAGATCGATGAGTAAGCCTCTTTGTCTTTCGGAGCTACGGAGCTACAGCATTTCCGAGCGAAAACCGACTGATATTTGACCAGACTCGTGCGTGAATTGGGCCTGCACCGCACGCTCGCATCCTACAACGTACCTAGAGCCGATTTACCAACCATCGCCAAGTTGGCCCTAGCAAGCTTAGCCGAACGAGGAGCCGATCCAGAACTTCAGCCCAGGGTCGAAGCATTATTAGAGAGCATCTACGACAAATAATACGCCGAGCATCGATGTCTCAAGACCTGGGGGTGATGGAACTTATTGGCAACTCAGCCAACGCTTATGTGGTGGGCAACAAATTTTGTACGATACGACGATAACTTTGAATGAGTATATGATAGATGTATACTGTGGCCTTGATCTTGTAGAATCCAGATTAGATTCACGGTTCAGGGGCCTTCGGCCAGGGCCGACTTATACAACATGCAAATCGCATGAGATCTTAGATGAACGTAACAGAGCCTCAAGGTTACAATCACGTGCTCGTTTGCACCTCAACTATCTTGGCCTAATATTTTCCTTCGAGTCGACGAAACTGTATAGTCTGTGCTGTTTTTTTATATTCTTGATTTTTTTATTCTCAACGCAACCCCACGTCAGTTTTAGTTCGTTCTCGACTGGAATCACTCCGAGATATCACACGACGGACTCTTTGCTGATGACTCACCAGGTCTAAACTATCGACATTGAAGAGTCTTCGCAAGATGCGATTCGTGACTGGCAATTGTAACTGCAAGGATATCCTCCGTTATTCGGTTATTCTGTGGGATAGATCACCTTTTTCTTGGCCTTACCCCCTGAACAAACGTTCAAGCCTCTTCCACAATTTTGAGCTCAAGTATATGTCACTGGAAGACGGCAATTTCTCCCTATACTACACACCAATGGTACTAACCAAGTTCCATCGACGTATACGAGATTGACGAATCCAACCAATAACCAGCACACAGAGGGTTTCTTTCGACGCAGAGGGTTCGATTCACATCCGAGGACCATGGTTGATTCATTACTAAACTCTTACGCGTCTAGCGCCTTAATTTCAATCATGTATCAAATCTAGGGTTAAAAGTTTCCCATTATTTCCAGACGAGATGGGTGCGGCGGTGGTATCAACGTCGCTATTGGCATGCGGTGCGTGTTTTCCAACGTTATGTGTCTCACCTACCGGCGTCATGAGCGTGTGGTACTGACGTGTGGCCCGTCTGGTGCCGGTTCCAAGAGCGCGGAATAACCTATTGGTATCTGTTTTCATATGGAAGACACTCAGTTTGGCGCATACCACCAAGATCATTCATGCATGGATGACTGCATGCATACGTACGGCCCGTACTACGGCTTCTCTCCATGGACACCTCGGACAAATGGCCCACAGCATCACAGATGAGCACCACGATGGTGAAGGAGTCGGACGGGACTCGGACGCATTGGCAAACACCCTCATCAAACACCACAGGCGAACCACTGTGAAGCTGAGTCGTTCGAAGCCCGACCAAACTGGTGATCGAGATTCGATTGATCAATCAACATGTGCGCCGCGCCGCTGAGGAAGAAAAAAAAGCCTTTTGGCGTGACTCGGAAAAACGGATGTAATGGCCCACCGACCTCGCGTCGAAACACGACGTAACGGAGAATCAGGTTTGGAGCGAACGGTACCAACGTCCAAAAGGCTGAGCGCTGATTGGCTCGCCGCTGAACACGATTGGCCGAGCCACACGGACTATTGAGCTTCTTTGCTTCCTTTCAGGAGGGTCCAGTGATCCTCCTTGTCAATTGCTTGTCTGTGATCAGGGTTTGATGCCAAGGTTGAATCATGCCAAACGTCAGCCCGTTATCGCCTCTGTTGGGTACTACAATAGCTCCCGGACTCTATGATCTATGAATTAGCCATTATCGATGGGCGTGCATGCCGCCAAACTGCCACAAACCACCGTACTACGCGAGGTCATGCGGTCACAAAGCCAACGTGATCATCGTCATTATGCCGAAACAATGCGCGGGGAATGGAAGAAAATAAGGCATTGACATCAAAGCTATGACGTTTCAGTGACTGAGCGGTTATTGCATCTCATTTTTTGGTGGTGACGTCTTTGAGGGGGTATGGTCCGAAACGAACGTGACCTTAGTGGGGAAAGCGCTGTACGACAGCGGGTAACTCGGTCGGTACGGACCCAGTTCCCTGGGTCCCGCATGCTGGAACACCAGGTTTGCCCTTGTTCCACCGACGCCACCGCACATACGATATTGTGGATCCATCAAGAGATTGTCATCTTCGGTTCAACTTCAGGCTACTTCTTTATTCGCCCTTACTCCTACTGGGAGGCAATTAGACGGTGCGTGCGTAGGTTCAGAAGGGCATGTCGCGCCATGTCTCGCAACATGTAATTTAGTGTGGTTGTATCCTCACCTGTCGCACGTTCAGCACAACGTCGGGATGATTCAGCCTCTGAAACCAAACCAACCAAGCACGTTTTGTGAACAACAATAACCCCATGTACTCTGAACGTGCGACCTGCCAAGTCAGCTGACACCCCATGTGTATGACCCAGCATCAACGGAGGATACTCAAACGGTGTTCATCTCTACCATCTGATCTTGGACGATCGGTAAGCCGCCAGATAATTTGGTGCCATCTCACATAAATCACGTCAAGCTGCTTCTCGAAAGAGGCACGACTGATCAGACGCGCAGAGGCGCGGCATGAGTCCACCGTATATGCCACTAGTTGCTGGACATGTGAACTGGATCGAATTTGAAACATTGCCTCCATCATGGGCAAACGTTAACAGACTTTCAAATGGGTAAAGCGGGCTTTTAGGGTTCGCTGACTTCGTTCCCGAGCGGATGAATAATAGTTACTCCAACAAGGAGCAATAGATGGTAAGAAGCTACTCATTTGTAATGCAACGAGGCAATTACGAGTGCGGTCAAAGAGACGCGTAAAATGCAGTACCTTTTTCCCGTGTTGTGGTATCTGCAACCACAGTTCACCATGTCCATTTAGCCTGAAGAGATGCTAGTGGCGCAACTAAACCAACTCGAAAAGGCAGCACCGCTTCATCGATGAATGAAAGGTCCCTATATAGTTTGTTCAGTACAACGTGGTCGAAGCGCCAGAAACGAACATGATTCAACTATGCGATGTGGTAAGAAGGCTCACCCATTGGCCAGGAATCACCGCGGGACCAGTATGGAGTAAGACAACAGAGGAATACCTATCAGTGTCGTTTTGCCTGCTGGTATAACCAGAACCAGATCTCGGACGTGCTCTCTATGTAGTTCTTTAATCAAGGTATCCGTGGATACAAGCGTACAGGTACAAGATTATCCGGGGAAGGCACGGGATCTAAAGGCATACTTGTAGATGAAGAGCGACGGCGAGGTTTGAAGATAAGAACGACTATTAAACCAAATATAATGAGCAGGAGGAGGAATATAATCTTGCGGCGACCGGTGTTTTTCTGATACCTGTCGGATTGATTTAATTCATCTAGGTTGGGTGCAAAGGGTGTGGAGGTGAAGATGTGACACACCGAGTTGCAACATCTAGCTCCTTGACCGCTTCAGCAACGTGAACTGAAGATTGTTCGATATTATACTCAATACTGTCTAAAAGAGTGCCCTGATCAATCACGAGAATAGACAAGTCTTTGAAAAGCTCGGCCAAGGAAGCTATGGAGTTGGCTATCTCTGTCAGTTCATGATCACGAAGCCGTATATCATGCATTTGATCAGTTTCCTGTATCTGTGCTTGCTGGAACACGACCTCATTCAGCATGTATCAGGTAATAGGGGGGCTACATGCTCACTGCTGCCTGAACATCCTCGTCGACCGCCGTCAACCCTTCAGAACCTTTGGACGTAATTGTGCCTGAGGCGATTAGAAGGTCCTGGTTTTTTATCGCATGGCCTTGGAGACCTGGTAGGAGGGTTAGATGTGGGTGATGTGATCAGACATGCACAGCCCCAAACACTCACGTTCCATGTACACGCGCTGCTTCTTGCGGAAGGTTGAACTGAGTTCTTGAATCCTCGCTGCAAGCCCTCGTTGTACGTTTTTGGCTGCGAGCGCCTCGTGTTGATTTCTATTTGAGGGCGGGAAGGTGTGATCCTGGTCGGAAGCAATGCGCTGTATCAGAGTGTGACACCGCCGAAAGTCCTGATGTACGGAAGCACGTGCGAAAACGGTGAGCTGGGCAAAACGAAACGATAACACGTACTCTAGTTATGTCAACAGTCGCTGTATCAATCACCCTCTCCTCAGCCGACCGGTCCGCGAAACCGGGGAGAACATGCTTTGCATGAAGCTTTTCGAGGGCGCTGACTTGATGGAGGTGATTGGCACACAAGACGACGGATATTGGATGGGGGACGCACTTTTAGCGGGAACGTTGGCAAGGATGTCTTCCACTTGGTCCGACAGATCGACCCTGGAATGGCATGACGCGTGAGGAATGAAAAATGGAAGCTAGAAGGTGGACATGGCAGGGATACCATTTCGGAGGCAACTGAGCGTCTAGAACGACGTGTCTGCTAGCGGAGGTTATGAGATGCTCGTGTTCGTCGCCAGGTGTGTACGGGTCGTCGTAGGACGAGGGGGAACGAGAGAAACGAGAGGATCTTGTTCTGGAGTCGCGGTAGGAGATGAACAAGAGTGTCCTCGAGCGGGTCGTTGGCGACGAAGGCGACGCTGGGGTCGACATTCGGGCATGCCAGTGTAACTACGGAGAACAGATGATGTGTCATCGGCTGCTTTGGTAATAACACAAATACGCGTCAACACCACCGGCGAGAGTGCGCTGCGACGGGACAACTCTGGTGGTAAAAGAGCGAGAATTAATTGAGGGAGTGGGCCAAGACGACCCTGAAGAGGAGAGTTGAGAACGAGATCCGAGAGAGGGGGAAAATAAAGGAACGTGGGACAATGTCATCAGCAGAAGTTCGGTGCCATCATCCTGTTTTTCTTTCTTTATTTTTTTATCGACCGTCAAATCTTGAAACTCTACGTCCCTCAATCTGGTTCGCCTCTTGCGATTCTTATCGTATCTCGTCCGATCGTTTCGTATATGGTCTTGTGACTGCGCCGTCATACCGTCCACCCATCCACATTCCTTAACCCTACCCTCCGGTTGTCTCGCCTATAAAGTCTTTCGTCGCCCCGACTGGTCCTCCCCCATCCCCGCCCCGCTCCCCACACCACCCTCCCTTGGCTGACTCATAACCCTCATCGGTATGCTGTGTCAGACCCGCCGCTCCGTAGTATATGAAACTGACGCTCTGTCACCCAGAGCCATTCAACTTCTCCCGGTTCACGCGTCCACCATGTGTAATCTCGAAACGTGGGTCTTCTTATTAGCCATACACGTCCCGGACTGTCTAACCCCGCCTTCTTTCTGCCAGAGAAGGAACCAAGTACGGTTGCGGGGCAAGTGTCTCACGTTGCTTCTTTCCGCCATACTCATCACTTGGCCTGCCCCATGTAGCACTACAAAGTGGTGAGTATCCCGCGCTTTCACAAGATCGGTAATCGTGTTTTGACCGTCCCCGAGACTCGCAAAGTCAGAAAAATCGATTGTCAAAGCCCGTACTGTGTTCATTCCATTCGCCATCCCCGGAACTGCTCCGACTGTCACTGCGAGAGGGTACGTCCCCACGGTTCCACGCCAATCCAAGCTCATGGTCCAGCAGTACCTTGGCCCCGACTCGAAGGAAACTATCACGTTCACGACCCCCGATTACTGTGCCTCGTGTCAATACTGGTTTAAAGGCGGTGCCCAACATCGTCGATGACGGATCACCGCTCTGCACGCCCTCGGTAAATTGCATCTAATGATTAGTAACTTAGAGCTACCTATTTGCATTGTTGTACCTGACCACAATATTTTGCATGTACCATTTATTTACCAATATGACGTCGTCACATCACATCACCATTTCACCGCGAGGCCGGTGACGTCGCTTTCGACGGCCCGGTACTCGGTCCGAAATAGTTCCTGTCGCCGTTGTTCTGCGCGGGTGTCCATGTCGGCGTCCCAGCGTGTCCGGGCCACATGTTCTGGTCGGCACATGTCCACCTGTACCCTCAATGCAACGCGGTCCACGTACTCAAATTCATCACAGCCAATCTTCGGCGATGGCGGTGGGGTTGGCAAGTCGTGCCAGTATGCCTTCTCAACCTCTTTCGTCCACTCACGGCTACCCCATTTCGGCCCCGTTGCTGACATCGAAACTCCGTCCGCCTCCCAATTCCTCGCATACCCCTCCTCGTCTTCTGTCTTCACGGATGCTTTGGCAATCGGCCGAAGCTGCCCACCCCCGTTCACGCAGCCCCCTGGGCACGCCATCACTTCCACGTAATCATATCGTTTTTCCTCCCCATCGGATCCGCTCTTCTTCGCCTTCGCTCTTATCCCAGCTAAGCGTCCCGCAGCACCCTTTCCCACTTGGATTCCAGCCTCTTTCCCGACCTTCCTCACCGTGTTCTGAAGATTCCGGAATCCATAACATTTCGCCCCCTTGAACACGACCTCTCCATTACTCTGCTTGCTCAGCGTGTACTCTTCGTAGTCGGATGTACGCATCGTTTTCACGCTGAGATCCAGTGGCTCAGAAGATGCTTGCCTGACGGCGGACATGAGCGTGTGGAGATAGGAACCCGAACTCGTACCGGGGTGAAGCAGCAGTTCAGGGATGTCTCCGGGGCATCGCGCACTGTCCTCTCCGGGAACCGGAACTGACAAGTCCCAGCCCTTCTCGCGCATCAGCAGTTCCAATTCTCCTGTCGTGATAACACAGTCGACGTCCCGCGTCGAGTATACATCGTTGTAAAAGTCCTGCCGTGATGCTTCAAGTTTCTTATCATAGCAGGGCATCACTGTGACGTGGTATATCTGGTGAGGTCTGCGTCCGATAAGTCAGACAGATCATCCTTCGGACGGATGTAAATGCATACTGTTTCCCCCAACTACTTGCCAGCCACGACTTGACCAACGTCCCCATAACTTGCTGGGGACTTTTTGTTCGAGAGATGAATGGTAACATTTCGGAATGAGTCTTTTCAGCGTAACATATCCACCCAGGACATGCGCTCGCTAGCATGGGAAGTCTACCATCTTGTTTGCGTTCCCGAAACTCTCGCACGTGCTCCAGTAAGGAGATGTGGCGCGCAAACGTCGTGTCGTAGACATGTTCGAAGCCCAGAACCTGCTTGCAAAATGCTTCCATTCGCCGCATTACCTGCATCGTCCCGACAGGTTCGCTCGAGCCCGACGACAACACCGCCGAGAGTGATGCCAAAGATTGAGGTGCGACAGACAACACCGGAACCCGGTGTGCCGATGAACCCGGTGATGGGTTCTCCTCGAAGAAGTTGAGCACTTCCGTGTGTGATTGTAGGGTAATCAAGACAGATTCGGCCGACGTAATACATCCACTGTGGGCACATGTGAGTCGAAGCACGGACACTCTGAATGTAGACGACGTGCCTACACGCGAGGCAATCGTTAAGACTGATTTGTGCCTGTTGTAATTTGCGCCCCGGTGGCTCGGAGGCGTCTGCGCCCTGCACGGAGAAGGAGGACAACACCTCATAGTAAGATCCGGACGAGTCGATGCGAATTTCCGTCTGAGAGAAGACTTTCTACATGAATGTAGAATGGAAGGGAAGAAGAAATACGTACAGAAGCGGATCCTACTTCTTTCATGTCCTCTGGGACGTTGAGTTGCTCGACTGGCTTGATACATGCTTGTGAGGGTGTGATGAAATCATTGAGGTCCGTGAGTGTCTGTTTGGGCGATTCTAAGTTCCGGAATGGGCGTCGTACACAACCAGCCGCATACCAATGCACCAGAGAACGCCATCGAAGCAAGTAGCTGGAGGGCTGTAGGATCGTAAATGCTAGAAGAGATTACGATTATGAAATTAAGGCATCTTTGCTGATTACTACATGCGTCGGGGTCGGAACCGCGGTTCCGTCTGACAAATCAGGAAGTTTACTTGAACCAGTGACTCTCGCATTCATGACCAGAAAAAAAAAATCCATACTACTGACACGTGCACTGCACTGGGTAACAGTAATATGGTGATATCGCATGGACGAACGACAGCGCCTCATTGTTGACTCGCTTCGAAGCCTGCTTCGGATATCACGCGCCAACTCTTAGTTGATTGCACCCCCTCGAGTCGACAACCCTATGCCCCATCTACCCTCGCCACTTACTTACAAGTGGGACGTAAGTAGATGTTCTGTTTAATTGAGCGCTTCCACCTTGTCTGTCGACGTTTTCGGCCACTTTGCTCCGCAATGGTATTATGGTATGATTGTGGAAGCGCAGATCACGCGAATTGACTTCAACCAGGTCCCAACGTTACTTTCGACCACGTTCGACGTCGCATTTTCGGGGACCCCAGATCGATGTCAGACCAACCACCGTGCAAACGCGAGTTGAGGCCACGAAGTGACACGCGTAAGCTTTGGCACACAGGAGGCTGCTACCGTCGCAATGTTGTTCGAGTTATCACTCTGTACTCAGCACCGTACGTGTTTCCCTTCAACAATAGACGACGCCACGGCAAGTCACCCGATTAAACCGATTGCCTGCTTGGTTCTCTATTTTTTCCTCTACTTGACCAACTGCAAAGCCAGATCTATCGGAGATTCTGGGTGGACTCGAGACCCTGTTTACTTCCAGGGTTGAACTTGGACGATCATGATATACTCGTTGGTAGCATCCTTTTCATTTATCGACCCACAAATACGGATTCTAGTTCCGGTTAAATGATAAATCTGGTGAGCTGTCCAATTCCTGTTGTGTATCATTGTCACTTTTCCACAGCTCCCACGACGATGAGTAATTGATGTGGAAAGCTATCAATCTTTTACCCTAGCCAGCTTCCAGGGCGTAGTGTTTGTAAGAACGCATGCATATTCCGTCTCATTTGGCGCAGGTGCGTGTAACATGGCGTGTCAAGTTCAGGTGACACATGCGGATCTGAAGTAGTTCTTTTTAGGTCACTGAAAAACGTTTCTTCGGCCAGGGCAGACAGCCTGGTGAATAATTCGGTGTTGTTCCACAACACTCATCCCATCTATTTCACCTCTTCTTACAACATCTACCGTCTAAACGGGACAAACGTAGTCATCAACTCTCTCGAATCCTTGAAAAAGGCCTGAAGCTCCGGAATTCTTTCTAATCCCTCTATCACCGGATTTATAATCGTGAGACGCTTACGGGCTGCGCCCCTCGTAGCCGTGAGCTTCGAACTTAAAGTCACATACATATTTGATCCCTTCTTCCGCTCGAGGCTTGCCAGCCTTCGGTGTTATCAGTCCACCCGATATTGACAAGTTGATCACACTGCCAATGTGGTACAACGACGCAACCACGCATGTTGTCTACAGTTCTGTAGGCGTCGTAAGCGTGCGTGTAGTCTAGGGGCTATGTCAAAGTGGATATCATTATCATTTCAAACATTCGTGATCAATCCTGATCGAGGTCCGTGTGTTCTCGCTTCGTGTCACAATATTCCCGAGCATATCCCACGTGTCTTCAGGAGTAATGATCAGCATTTTGTTGCAGCGATGATCGAGAAAGATGTGGATACGTTAATGTAACGATTTCTCGGATCTCTTGGTCACTCCCTATTTGCGCACGGGCCCTGTGTGATGACCCAGCGCATGCGCGGCATTCTTGAAGCTGGCGTTTGTCCATGCCTGGCTTTACACTCACAGGTGAGGCTGTCACTTTTACCATTCACTCTTCACGTAGATCACTCAAGGGCGAGTATCGTGTCAAGTTGGTAGGCCCTAATCCTCCTCTTGTTCTTTTTGGGCTCCCCATCAAAGACGACGTTCTCAACTGGTACGAAAAAAGGCCTGGTTTGCCAACCAAGTCCTGGTTCTCCGTCATAATTACAGTATCCGCACAAACAGCTCGTTTGACGATATTCGGGTATATGTTGTCCAGAGCAGGTTTTGTATAAAGCCAAATTTGTTGGCCATTTGGATTTACGGCCGGTCCTAACTGCGAGGAAGAAGAATGCATCACAGTGGGTAACTGAGCAAGAGCTTTGGCTGGTTCGACAGAGATAACTCGCACCGACCAGACTTGAATCATTGTCGGGAACTTGTGTTGTGATAGTCCATAGTTTCAGACATTGCTATATGTAGACGGTAAACTCTGAGTGGACACGATTATAAGTCAAGGTCTGCTCGCACTCAGCGCCGGACGTCCTATCTTGCAGCTGTACAGGTGCATGCACGTACCCAAGCGGTGGAAACACCTTAGCGAGGGCGGTACAGGGCGGTACCCTTGAGAGTCGATATGTTGACGTTGATCTCAAAGTCGTCCACGACACGGGCGCTCGACTTTTGACTTATCGTTTCCACAGGCTGAAGGACGAAAAGTGGTGAGTATGGGGGAATGTGCGAGGGACTCGCTGGTAGTATAACAGACATGTCATTGAATAAATAAATCTAGTCCATCAGCTCTAAGTACGGATCAAACAATACAAGATCAGAGTGATAGTCATCGCTCGATCATGACAGTAAGTAAACAAGCAGCATAGTCCAAAGCAATAATTCTAGCGGCCCTCTACCCGTAGTCAGGCGAATCGAAGCGTTAACAGGAACACCAGTAAGGTTCGACGGCGAAGAACTACCGAAAAGTAAGAAATTCCGATAATACGTGTTGACGGTCAGAGGCGTTGCCCAGGTGTTGTCTGATCCTGGGGAAAGATATTAGTACGTCTGGAGCAAGAAAAAAAACAATTTACCTCCGAAGAACGTCCTGATAAATGGTTGAACATGAGCAATCATCTGAGGATTGGTAGACTCACGAGAAGAATATGCCACCAATATTAACGTCTGTTGCACTCCTGAACTGAAGATTTACTCGCGTCAATACAACGACGTCGTTGAAACTAAATGGCGACGATCAACAAACGTTAAACATACTGAACGAAAATCACTTACTACAGTACAATATTGCCGTTTGCAATATCGGGGGGATTGTTCATTTGAACAAGTAGAGTAACACGACTCCATCTGCAATAAGATATACCCGAGAGTCCCTTTCGAAGGGAAAGCACACTCACTGTCCAGTGTTGAAGTTAAAGGATCCTCGTCCAATACTGATGCCGTAGTCTGAGTTGCAGATGATGTCGTTATCGGAACACAAGCCATCTGGCGTAAGCATGTAGGCATATACTATACATTGTGCATTTCAGTAGGCTATACACTCAACCGAGGGAAGTACCAACCTTCACCGGCGCCATTTTTTCTCCACATCATGCGGGCGCTAAAACAATCATTACCGATCGGCTGAATACCACCAGAGCAACCATTATCAACTGGACCCCCTCTGAAGCCCGGAAGTTTGCCCCCTTGAACCCAATTAAAATTTGAATCAAAGGCTATTTCGTATGACAATAGCATGCTGTTAAAAACGGAGCCATCTGTCGTATTCCATAAGGAGTACCACTGTGCGCCGCCTGTGCCTTGCGAGAAACTACCAGCAGGATACGTGACTTGCAACACGGGTCCCGAAGACGAGGTGTTCCCTGAGGGTACAGGAATGGGGTTGTTGGGGAATGGGTCATTGACAAATGAGATGTCGTTCCCGCCATTTGCGAGGTCGCCATCATTGAGAGACCACTGGGAAGTAATGAACGATTGTGCACCAGTTGACGCAAGCGTGCTCGTCGGAAATGGCACGGAGGTGCTAGTGGTCAGGGAGTATAGAGCAGCAACCTCAGGCGGGGATACGAATCCAGTACCCATCACTTGCAGAGAGGTCGCTAGAACGAGGGTGGCACAGGCAATGCCAGGTCTTGGCGTATTATAAAGGACCGCCACAAGCGCCTGCAAGGTACCGTCAGAAAATAGCCCCGGTCCACGTTTAACAGTCGCTAGTCAAAGCTTGAGGTTCCAAGAAAATCAAGATCTTGAACAGAAGAAGGTTCAGTTTGTTCGTTCATTTCGAAAGGGTGCATTGTCGTCGTTGAAAGTTGCTTGCTGAACTTTGACGTTATGATCACGTGGATTTACTCAATTGAGCAACGCGCAGCTGAGCAGTGACAGAAAAAGATTTCAAGGAACGTCCGACAAGTCCATGGGTTGGCGCTGTTAACGATGTTTTCGCAAAACTCGAAGCTAAAGGACAGAAATGCTGCTGAAAACGGAGAAGCCAGCCAGCCATTGCTCAATGGGTCACAGGAGGATCTTACTGCGCAAGACCTGGGGGACCACCACGAACGCCTTTTGTTTGTAGCCCCGGAGGACGAAGGGTCCGAGGTGCACACCAATCATTCCATTGCTCCTCGCCGCGGGGAACATACTGTCAGATTCCGTGAGGAGGTCCAAGTCATTAGTCCGCCACTGAGGTCTACCATTCAAAGTCGAGAAGCTGGTACGTGTTCATTACCCAACTCTGTTACTCACTTCGGGAGCTCTTCTTCTGCAGAGTATGAACTCGACCCAGACGATGTCGATGACACTACACTGGCCGAAATTGGACGTCAACAACAAAACGCGTTACGAGCTGGGCGACGGGGACGACGGCCCCTTCCCTTGATCAGTCTACTAGACTTCTCTACTCGGAGCACTCCCGACACGACCATACCAATGTATGAATCTGGAAATCAAGGTTCCAACTTCGATCTCAGCGAGGTAGCCGCAAAACAATATGCCGGTGGTGGAATGGTTGACTCTGTCGCTAACATGGCCAATTCAATCCTCGGCGCAGGTAGGCTCCATCATACTTATGTTGATATCGACTAACAAGCACGACAGGTATCATTGGTGTGTACTATCACAATAGCGATACAACCGGCTGTTCCACTCACGTAGGGGGTAGGTCTACCATATGCAATGAGTCAAGCTGGGTTCTTCCTCGGAATAGTCTTACTGGTCGTTCTCTGCGCTATCACTGATTGGACTATTCGTCTTGTTGTGATAAACGCCAAGCTCAGTGGCAGGAATTCCTATATCGAAATCATGAATAGCTGTTTTGGCACAAGTGGTCGTGCCGCCGTATCCCTCTTCCAATTCGCATTCGCTTTTGGCGGTAGGTCTATTCCTTATAGGGTTACAAAAATCTGATGGGTCTGGTTACAGGTATGTGTGCATTCGGCATTATTATCGGTCAGTCTTCCTCGTCCTCGTTTGTATTCTCTAACGACTGCTCACAGGGGATACAATACCCCACGTCATTCGCTCACTGTTTCCAACACTCTACAAGATACCCGTCCTATCCTTATTCACCAATCGACAATTCGTCATTGCACTCTGCACTGTCTGTGTATCCTACCCACTCTCCCTTCACCGTGATATCCATAAACTCTCCCGTGCATCCGGCCTCGCGCTTATTGGCATGTTGATAATTGTCACCTCCGTCTTGATCGAAGGACCAAACGTAGATCCAGATCTGAAAGGGGACCCAGCGAAACGGCTCACCATTGTCGGCCCCGGCGTATTCCAGGCAATAGGCGTCATCAGTTTTGCATTTGTTTGCCACCACAACTCCCTCCTCATATATGGTAGCTTGCGCACACCAACGCTCGATCGTTTTACGCGCGTCACCCACATATCAACTGCCATTTCTTTCGTCGCATGCTGCGTCCTTGCCATATCCGCATACTGGGTATTCACTAATAAAACCCAAGGCAACATTCTGAACAATTTTTCGCCGGTAAGTTATCACGTACCGAACCCCGTAATGAGACGCTCAGGAGATGACTCAGAATGATACCCTGATCAACGTTGCCCGATTTTGTTTCGGATTAAACATGTTTACCACCCTTCCTCTAGAATTGTTCGTCTGTAGAGAGGCGAGGAATACTTCTTGATTCGAGTGTGGTAATCTGACGACCTATTGAGTAGGTGATCGAACAATATTTCTTCTCTCACGAGGGCTTCGACCAACAACGACACTTGTTCTTCACCACCACCATCCTCTTCGCGTCGATGATGCGTACGTGATGTTTTTCTCACTCATCCTGCGTTTCAAGTATCGATGTTCATGTCGTGGTCTACCAGTTTCTCTTATCACGTGTGATTTGGGCGTCACGCTTGAGATCACTGGGGGTGTCTCGGCCACGGCGCTGGCCTTTATCTTCCCCGCAGCATGTTATCTCAAACTGACCGATCCTCGGGTGCCGCTCTATTCGCGAGCAAAGCTCCCCGCAGTCGCCTGTTTCATCTTTGGGGTTGTAGTCATGGTCATGTCACTTTTCCTCGCACTGGGAAAGGCATGGACGCCTGAAGGTGAAGCCAGGATGTGCGGGTGACATCGTCGCGTTGGAGTGTTGTGACAGGTTAGATTCATTCATTTCCTAGGTAGAACAAGTTCTCCTGGACGCTCGGAATTCGGACTCCCTTATCTATCTATATAATACACTGTAACCAAGCAAGGAATAGGAACAGGGGGTTAGTCATCGGCATAGCTGCACGACGGCGCGCAGTCCAGGTACCCGATCGATGTCCTCGACTTTGGCCCCTCCGTCTTTGGACTCTGTTGCGAGCAGGGGCGACACGTTGGGGAAGGCTCGCCATAATTTCTCGACCGCGTGCAGCGACTCTGAAGTGCCATCGTTAGGGTCGAACACGAGAAGCCAGATCGCGTCGAATCCGCCCGCTATACGTGTATGCGCAATGAACAACGCGCTCCGATGGACTGGTTACCACTCACCACCAGGCACACCACCACAAACAACCCCTTTTTGTGCGATCGACGCATCCAGGAGCGCAGTCTGTGCATCAGGTTCGATATGCACATCTTCACCCACCGCCTTGCTCATCTGGCGCATGAACGTGCGGGTGTTCTAAAAACGGCCCACGACGAAACGAGTAAGTGTTTGGAGTCGGACGAACCCCCGAATCTGCACTCGATCTCAATCTCAATCGCGGCTAAACTTACCTCGCTGGTCTGTCGGAGATCCAAAAACGTCTGAACGACGATGGATGGCGCCGATCCAGCACCGCTGAGCCACTGGGGGGTTCCAACGAGAAAAGAGTTTGGACTCAGTCCCCAGGGGGCGACGAGGTGGAGCAGAACTGGCTTACCTCCGTTGAAGGTGCGCCAGACATGTGTTTGACGGCAGACGCGTACAGTTCCGAGTCCTGTTCATACAACTCGGAAAGGCGTCGAAGATGCGCAGCAAGAGCTCGGTTCGATGCGTCGAGAGCGGCCCACAGCGTGTCAGCTGGACATGGGAGATAATTCGTTTAGTTGTTTATGTAACGTGTCGAAAGCAAGTCGTGCGCGCGTACCTTCGTCTGCCTTTTCTCGTCGCCATTTCAATACTTTGCTCACTAGGGAGGGTGTGTTACTCCCCGCGGAGACGTCTGCCAAGACGAGCCGGACAAGAGGTGGGAGTTGAATAGGGACCGTTCGATAGTCCCAGTGATTTCCGGGACTGAGCGCTGGGGACAACGACCCAGACACAGTCTGCAAAAGGGCGTATTAGCACCAGTGTCGAAAATTCCACAGGGCTCTCACCTCGCCTCCCTTCATTAGATTGTCTAACAAGGCAGGATCGAACCGCGTGTACAATTGGCTGCCGAACACGGCGGCAGACACGTCAAAGCCGCTACCTACCTTGCCCTGCGCGAAACAGTGTACGAATTGGGACGTGTTGTGCGCCAGCTTGCGCGCGTCACTGTCGCGTCGGGCGAACTCTTCCACGCTAATCACGCCAAGTCTGAGCAGCAGGGCGGACACGATGGAAGTGATCAACGCCGCCGACGATCCCATCCCGGTCTTATTGACATCGTCCAGCCGGACGTCCTGGGGACAGAACGGGGTTATACTCGCCAAGGACGCGACCGTCGGAGGCAGGTTCAATTCTTGGAGCTAACGACAACAAGAGCAGCGTCTGTCAGCAACAACAAGCGCCAAGCGTTTCGGGGGCCGAACAAATGAAAAAAGTGTCTACCGACCTTGGCTTGTTGTGAGTAAAAGTCGTTGTCGCCAACGGCGGCGATATCAAGGCCGCGGTGTAACGAGGCCCGCAATGACCGAGCTGAACCGACGGCAGTCAAACGCTCCGAGGCCAGTTTGAGGGTGTACTTGAGCGCGTAGTACACGAACTTGTTCTTGCTGTCGAAACCGGGGTTACTCGGACACAACGCACACGGGTGTGAACGCACCTTTCAGACGTCTGACTTACGTCTACCTGTCCATCGTCGTGAACGGTCACCGAATAGGTCCATTCGGCTGCGACAAACTGAGGTGATCGGACAATGATCTGGCTTGCCTGGCCGGGCTGTTGGCAATCCTGGATGACAGCATAGAATCGCGACGAGGCGGAGATCACCAAGCCAGTGAACTTTGGATCGAGCACGAGGTATCCACCTGCAATTAGGACTTTTCCTGGTGCTGAAACGACTGTGATGGACGACATCGTACGAGAGACATAACCGCTTCAGGTGGATGTATTGGGCTGCTGACTAATCCAAAGGTCATCATCTTCTATTGCCAATCTTGTAATACATCTGCCATCACGATGACTGTCCTGCACGGGCAAACCAATGCTTCTGCTGGCTACATGTCGCATTTTTACAACCAGGACACCGAAGACCCATTTGTACACTCGTCGGACCGCTCTTCCCGGTAGCATACTCACGGAGATGCTGTGTTGCAATGTCGGCGAGGGCGCGGATGAACACCGGTGACTCGTTGAGAGCTTCCGCGCGTTGTATCTCCATCCCAAGCTGCGAGACAAGATGCACGCGGGCGCATCAGCGATAAGAATCTGGGGTTGCGAGATACTTACTTCTCTGCCCTCTTTCATGTACTCAAGATCTAGCTCATAGAGCGTCTCGATATGGTCGCTCGTGAAAGCGATCGGGATGAGAACGGCCCGCTTCCTCCCGAGACGCGCGAGTCCTTTGATAGCTTCACCGGTTTGCATGCCCATCCATGCGGACGGCCCAACTTGAGATTGCCAAACCAAACGGTAAGGATTCGAGTGTCGCAATCTATCCATAACGGCATTTACAGAGGCGGACACCTCGAGAACATATGGATCTCCACGGTTGACCACCGACATGGGTAGCGAATGAGCTGAGAATAGAAGCACGACGTCAGATCGATCGTTGGGCTCAAATTTTTGCAACGCGGTTTCGATGGTCTGTGCCACTGCCTGCATATGTGCGATACGGTGTGAGCCACCGAACGACGTTACTCGTGCGTACTTGCCTCGACGAAACCTGGGTGCGTGCCCCAGCGATCGATCACGCTCCATTCAATATCACCCATCTCACCCGCTCTTCCCCGCCTGAAAAGTTCGTTCAAGCTGCTGCCGGTCGTACTGCAGCTATACTGGGGGTATTGTGTAAATGCGATGGCACG
This sequence comes from Spongiforma cf. squarepantsii, assembly GCA_038094135.1. NCBI lineage: Eukaryota > Fungi > Basidiomycota > Agaricomycetes > Boletales > Boletaceae > Spongiforma > Spongiforma cf. squarepantsii. The sequence goes on along the minus strand of JBBPTK010000139.1, from coordinate 4,617 downwards.
TTTCACACCGTCGGCTTTCAGTCGACGTGCGGTCTCCTGGGTTAGGGGGTTCGCGTAGCGGAATGCTACGTACGGCTTGTGAGGTGCGGTCTCCGGATGTAGTTCGTCGAGAAGCGTGCACATTCCAGCGCCTTGGTATTCAGTATAGCGAAGGATCGGGGACCCTCCGCCTATTTCGGCGTACTGCTGTTCGATTTTGGGTGTCCGTCGCTTGGCAATAAGGGGCGCAAGAAAGCGTTGGCACGGGAGTGGTATAAGGTCTCCATCCATGAACAAGTTTTTCAAAAAGTCGTGAGTCTCTGGTACCTGTGAGAACAGGTGAGCCAGTACGCGCGGCGTCGTCGGTTCACGTACTGTGGAGGGCCCGCCCATATTCAGCATGACGATAGCTAGCAAGGTGTCAAAAACGGTGCACGAAGACTAGGTGGAACTGCTTTGGCACCTGTGGGACTGCGTAAACGGATGAGACGTGTACCAAGACTTCTGGAGACAATTGATGGGCCCACCTCTTGTGTTTGACCGAAGAGGCATGTACGGTAGCCGTACGACGTACTACAGTGGAGACATTCGTTCTAGACAGTTGGGACAGCATTAGTGACGCAGGCGTCGGCTCGGAGGTGTGATTCGCGGAAGAGAAGATGACTAAATTCGGAATTTGACTATGGATACAGGCTTAATGTTCGTATGCAATACTACTGAAAGATAAATAAGAATAGAAATAGTCTATACTGTGCCCTTCAGCGAATGGCGGACAATGGGGGATAGGGCCCCAGAACATCGTTTGCAGTGGGAAAGCGTGGCCGACGCTCGTCAAAACGAGAATAGGCGGGCAGCTGTTCATTCTCTTCGGTTGAATAATTTCCGCCAAAGCCGATAATGGGTGGGTTGGGTTCAACTGGAGGGACTGGAGTGCCTTGTGAAGGCACTCCAGTCAACGCAGGATCCTGAGCCAGGGGATCAATGGGTTGATGAGACGGCTCTACAGTGGAGATGTTGTCACCTCCATTCGCACGAGGGATGTTTCCCTGAATATAAGGCGGAGGTTCAGGAAAGGGGGTAGGGGTACCCAGGTACGAGGAGGGGTATAACACTTGGATGATGCTGCGGGTCGAAGGAAGCGCGTGATCCCGAGAAGAGGATGATGGAACGATATGGGTGGGTTCCTCATCCTCGTCGATTTCCTTTGCAAGATGTGAGCAAGGTTGCATATGACGATGAGGGATCGTTCATACCTGATGCGTGGTACAGTGACAATCTGCAGTACCGAGGTTATTTTTCATCTGTTTTAGTGTCAATGAGTCTGTTATGACATGGTAGTACGCTGTACCTGTTTCTTGAAGTTGGAGAACATCACATTGTCATAATGAGTACCTGCTCAGGGGTTGTACCCTAGAACCGGGCCGTTACGTATTTGGATGTGTTTGTGGGTGTATTGACTCGTATAAAGTGCTACGTGTCCCGTCGACGTGTCCTTTTCGCCGCTCATCCCCAGTTTGCAGCCACCCGAATTGAAGACTATGTCCAGACCCTTTTGAACATATCCTTATACTCTTCTTCTCTCACTCAAACCATGTCTCAACACTGCGCCTTTGTCGACCCCTCCTCCCTCTCTCTTCCTTCCTCTTCCCTCAAACGTCCCGCCTCCCCTTCCTCCTCTTCTTCTGATGACCCCACTCGCACCACCGACGAGCCTCCTCGCAAACGTCCCCGCTCCGCTGTCACTCCCGAGGAGCGCAAGGAGGCTCGTGCTCATCGTAACAGAATAGCTGCTCAGAATTCCCGTGACCGTCGGAAAGCCCAATTTGTCTTTCTTGAGCGCAGAGTCGCCGAGCTTGAAGAGGAGAACAGGCGCCTTCGCGCCGGTATCCATGTCAGCCCATCCCCGTCTATCTCCGTTAGCTCAGAGCCAGAAGTCCCCTCTGTCGACCATGACCAAGATCAGCAACGCAGACGTGAGGAGGAGCAGCGTGAGCGCGAGAACCAGGAACTGCGCGAACGTATACGTACCCTTGAGAAAGGATACGAGGCCGTGGTACGAGCATTGGCAGCCCAGGGCAATTCTACTGTTACCTCAAGCATACCCACACCCCCTGCCACCACTCCCGATTCCATGCATTCCCCGTCGTCTACCCAACCTACGTCAAACATGGATTCCATCAAGACACCATCTCCATCATCTCCGGGATCCGTTTCCTTGTCTTCGGCATTAGCTCTCTCACCGACTTCTTCGAGTTCTCCCATCGTCGACAGTCCTCTTCTCTTTTCCAGTGGTGACTCCTTTGATGTCTTGCAGAGCCCCACTTTCTCAGCGACCGAGTCGTCGCTTGCCCTGCCTAATGACTCGCTCGACCTCTCCCTAGCCAACAACGCCCCCACTCGCCACCTAGCACGGGTGGCGAACACTGTCGGCCGTTCAGCAGTGTCCCTGCAGCGGGTGGGCGGTGCACGGATGGCAATGGGACCGGCGAGCACAGCAAAGTGTCGGGCAGCGATTCGACTGCAGTGAGTAGTTGCTCAATGACCACATGCTTTCAGCCTGTTGACACTGCCTCTAGCGCGAGGACGAATCAGCATCAGATGCCGACATCATGCGTCTGTTCGCGGAGATCCTCGCGTCGCCGTCGCCTGGCTCTAGCACTCTTCCAAGCTTTAGCTCTTCGTCAGAAGATGCGTTCAGCAAGGAGGTGCTGAGCGAGACTGACGATGGACTTGACCTGGACATGGGCAAGAGCGGCACTGACGCTGTCGACTGGGTGGAGCAAGTCCACGCAGAAATGGAGATGGAAAAGCTACTAGAGATGCTTCCGAGCACACAGGATGTCGATGTCGATGCCATCCTGCATTCCAACACGAGTCATGACGCCGACATGGATTTCTCGAGCATCGTCTCATGGGACGGAGTCGGTGTCTATTGATTCCGAACCCTGCTAAGCGCACAGAGATACTGTGGCGTTGTGAAAATTAAAATGTCAATCACGGATGGATCTCAAGTTAATATGCGTTCTTCTCCATTGAATGCGCGGACTATGCACCATTGTCACATTCGTCAGTCTGTTCTATCTATTCGCTACCTTACCTGTCCTATTGGTTTCTCCTCATCGTCCTCATTTTTCGGTTCTTACTCGTCGTGAATTGGCGCCTTCTTCTTTGGATACTTGCCTTGTTGTCTCGTTCCCTCCCCTCCTTTTTTTCCCCTCTTGCAGACGTGCCCGTCATATGGCTGGTTCTCCTGATGCAGATCTCCCAGCCACACCCGCTCTTCCGTTTCTCCCCGAAAGGGTCTGATGAAATGATTGATGCGGTGTGTGTGTTCTGGTGAGCGCTTGGGACGAATGGGCTATAAGGATGGAAGATTGATCTGTGATGAGGGTGTCACCCCTTTGTGTCGCATCATTTGTGATGTAACGTTCGAGACTCGTTGGTTTGTATTCTGATGTAGTAGGTGCAAATATACGATGATATTGGCCGTACAGGAGAGTGACGTTTGGTTGCTACGATGGTTGCCATGCAGACGCGTACTGTTCATGAACGTTGTCGAGCTGGGCAAGATCCTGTTCACACTCGAGTTGGACCACGCGTATAGAAACCTTGTTCTTTTTTCGAAATAAAATACATGGTGGACGGCAGAGAAACGTAGAGTTTTTGAGAAAAAGTCTGAAACATGGGACGTTCATCTACGACTTCATCTCTTCGTCGTTGTCGTCGTCGTCATCTTCAGTATGCTCGAGGCCAGCCTTGGCGAGAGCTTCTTTGGACGTGTAGTCGACCTTGACGCCACGGGTTCGTCGACCAATGATCGCGCTTGGATCGAGTTCTTCCGCGCCGTCGACGTCGTCGTCGTCGTCGTCATCCTGAAACACGATATGAGCACGAGCTGAGGGACTCGGGGACGGACGGACCTCTTCCATTATTTCTTCCTCTTCTTCTTCTTCTTCGTCCTCGTCCTCGTCTACGTCCTCTTCCATAGAGATGTCAGGTGAAGTGACGGTGGCGGCGCTTTTTCCTTTCCCTTTGCCTTGGGCAGGATCTGTTCCATTAGAAGGAGTGCTGTCGAACAGTGAGATGATGATACGACAGAGCCACTCGAACGTACCCAGCTGCGGTACTAGACATCGGTAGCAGGGGGGTTGATGAGGGGGTCGACAATGTAAAAGTACGAACGGGTATTTCCGTCCGATGACCGTGTGTGAGAAGTGGGAGATATAATCTCTCTCTGCCCTCCCCCGGTAAGCGAGCGCGTTAATACCCTTTCTCTCCCCCGCGACGTCACGACGACCACGCTGACGACAAGCTCCTTCTCTCCCCTCCCCTCCTCCTCCTCCTCATCTCCCTCCCCTCCCCCTTCCTCATTCCGGCTCTTCGATTATCCCTTTCCCGCGAATCTGAATCGCGCTCCCCACCTTCCTTACATATTCTTGTCTTCCTTTTTCCACTCGGATGTCTCGAGCGCCCACCTCCTCGTCCCCCGGTGATCTAGAAAAGCCCACGAACTCGGTCTTCGTCCCACCTCCCGTCCAGAGATTGTCCCAATCCTTTTCAGGGCTGCCTCCGCCCCCAAAGTCCCTCTCCCCCTCCGATCCTGCTCCGTCCCTCCCTCCCCCTCCCCCTCCTCCCCCT
>JBBPTK010000138.1:0-25860 GCA_038094135.1 Spongiforma cf. squarepantsii | reverse complement strand
CGGCCCGACAAGGCAGTCTAGAATGGAGTAAAATAATTCGGCGACGTAGAGAGGGTTGCGATGGTTCTGTGACATAGCTGTGGATGAACTTCTAAATTTCAAATTCAAGGGGAAAGCATACAGTGTGCCGTTTTTTCAGACGTATTACTCGCCCCTTTCGCTGGCATCTCGAAATCGACGATTGGAGAACAAGAAGGGACTCTAAGGGTTCATTGTAGCGTTTGTTATTATTGTCATCGCCAACTTCATAGTAGGTGTGGTGATGTTGGGAGCAAAGTTCACCATACGTACGGCCAATAATGATGATAAGAAAAGATCACAATGTTGGGCGTATTATACGGCCTCGATCTTCACAGACCAAGGTTCAAGTGCAACCATGAACGGACCTGAGAAAATACCCAGCATCAACCGTTACCGTGACTGTCGATATGACCTGAAGCGTACAGGTTGTCCACATATGACTAGCGACCTTTCAGTCTAGATAGGCGACTTCTTCTGGGGTTAATGTGATTCCGATCACAGTGCATCCTTCCAACCTCTGAATCCCGCGACAGGGCTCACGAGCTTTTCTCCTATCCAGGAAAGTACGGCGTGTCTCTTCCACTCGCTGGACAATGGTCTCCTCAGCTTCCGAGGGCTTCCGACAGAATGCCAGGCCTTTAGTAATGTCTCCTTGAACGGACACGGTCCCACAACAAGTGGAGACCAAGGCATAATGCCAATTCCGTGCAATTTGCAGTTCTCTAGCATATACGTTTCTGGGTACGTGAACATTAGAAGAACCGAAGACGAAACGAGTTATGCATGCTTACTTCCTCACAACATGGTAAAAAGTATACATCCTGCATACTTAGAGCCACGGTCCAGCTGATTCGACGTGCTACCTCAGCCTCTTTGCAAACTCCTTGCAGGTGACTTATATAATCGGAACGAACCGAATATTGATTACATAACAAACTGAGTACGCGTTCGTTACGTAGTACTACTGCTTCACATCTTCAAATATTACCACGAATTGACTTGGGCAAGTATCTATTGGTGAATAATTGTCAGTTTGGATAGCACGGAGTGACATTCTTTATCCAGAATACGCACGCTTCTTCAAGATAGGTGACCTCTTCTGGCGTCAAGGTGATGGCGCTAACGATGCTCTCCTCTAACCTCTGGATTGAGTTGACACCCACGATGGGGCTCACCACCTTTTCACCTATCCAGGCTAGTGCGATTTGTCCCATTTTGACGCCTTTCTTTTCGGCCAACTCTTGCACACGACGGATGATCGTCGTGTCGGCATCTGAGAACTTCCTCTCAAACCTGGTGCCTTTGAGTGCGTTTTTCCGAACGGAGTCTGTACCAAAGGGACGAGCGAGGTGACCCTGACCGAGCGGTCCCCAAGGTATGACACCGATCCCATGGAACCTGCAGTACGCCATCATTTCGCGTTCCTTGGTATGTGTGATTAGCAATATCACTAACAAATCATGCACTAGGCTCACATCTTCGCGGTACAGTAAGGAGTATTCATTTTGCATGCTCACGAACGTGGTCCACTCGTTTTGACGTGCCACCTCGTTGAGGTGTGCAAACTGCCAGCAGCGCATCGAACTGGCACCAATGTAGCGTACTTGCCACTCTGGACCAGGTCGTGGAGCGCTCTCATGGTTTCCTCTGCAGGGACCTTGGGATCGTATCGGTGGATTTGTAAGAGATCGATGTAGGGGGTCTCCAACCGAGCAAGCGAAGCTTCGACGGCATTGAAGATGGCTGCACGGGAAAGGCCGCTCTGGTTGATGTACCGTGGCTCGTCTTCGATACCGGGAACGAGGGGCGAGAAGACGTCGACTTCATCGGGAACGACCCAGAAGCACTTCGATAGGATTACGATTTGCTGACGTGGAATTTGATACTATGCAGGGAACACGACAATCAACTAAGGGATACGAGATCTGGGTCAGGTGCGAGTCATTACCTTTTTGATGAATTTAGCGATGAGACGCTCGGATTCACCGTTGGAGTAGGCATTTGCAGTGTCGAACGTGTTGATGCCGAGGTCCCAAGCTGCTTTCATAATATCGAGAGATGGCTCTTCTTCTAAAACCCACGACTTTAAGATATCCTTGAGGACATGACTTTAGGATGCTATGAGAAGGCTACTCACGCTCCATTTCGGTGAGCCAAAGCTCATCGCTCCCAACTATGACGATACGTATGTCTAATTAGAAATATGTGAACTGATTCTTTACATGGGACTTACGATAGGAACAGACACTCGAAGTCCGGACTTGCCGAGTTGTCGGTATTCGACTTTGGAGGTAGACATGATAATGTAAAGTGAGAAGCGAACGAGCTGCTAACACAACCCGATGACTCTCGTATTTATATGCTAGTGGAATTCCATTGCTAAGCCTTGCAGTGACTCGAGTCAGATTGATTGATACATACTCATCAATCGAAATGTATCGGTAGCGTACGTCTGCTTGCCCTGACTCGTTCAAGGGCAGGCTTCTTGAAAGGAGCTCGACAGTCATCGATGTGCCGATTGGTCATGTCTTGACCACCGATTTTACGTTGACCCTAAAAGTTGAAAATTAAACCTTCACTGATTGGCTAGTTCACTGGCATGTCTTATGAGATTCGTATTACGAGCAGATTGCACCTGTCATATTGCATGACAAGAGGCCACAAGCATTAGCATACCCATTATGAGATGTGGGCTTAATCAACTTATAGCCAACATATTACGCGGCTCCATATCTGTCCTGCCACTGATCTGTATTCACTTGATAGTATGAGTCATATGACACCGGCTATGTGGTTATAGCACGGTCGTTTGCACAAATAAGTCCGTCGAACGGTTGTTGTGGGCATATCCTCTGCGAACATCTCGATGCTACATCTGAGGACAGCCCTATGGCTCGGCTCTGACTTTCAGTACAGCATAGGCCTAACATCCTGTAGCCCGAGATGGTAGCGTAGGTGTGGCAATTCGAACAATGACATTCAAAGCAGATACTTGAGATATCTGCAACTTTTTCACCGACATTTCTTCATACAATGAAGTGATCACGTACCAAGCTAGTGAATTGAACGACCGAATACCGATAATCCATCTTACGCTGCCAACTCGGGCCACTCAAACGAACAGCTATCGCCCGTCAAGTAGTCATCAACCTCGTGCCATGCTTGATAGTACGGGTCCAATTTGTTGATCTCTGGCATACTCCCCAAGGATGGAAAGTGAACCAACAGGAATTCTGCTACCTCGCGAGGATCGTCGATTGGCGACATTGGGAAACAAAGTGTTTTGACCGATGTACTGCAGACGTCCACCTCGCCTGTTGGGATCTCCCTGCCGTCGAGAGACAACGTAATTTGAGTCAGCCTAGGACAAACGCACAGGAGTGACAACAGTCCGTTGAAGGTGAGGTGTATCGCTGAGAACCCGATCATACGACCCAGACGGAGGATCGTGAGCAGGGGCCATCCACTGGCCAGATCTACCAATTGCTCGTCATTGAGCACTATGCAGTTTGAAAGGTCGATTTCAAGTCGGCGAAGATTGCTGAGAAGGCTGAGGGGTGCGAGTGAATGATGGGGAAGACAATAGAGAACATCTCGACTCAGTATTTCGCCACTTTGGCATCTCAGAAATTCAAAGCGCTGCAAAGAAGATCTTCGTGGACCAGAGGCAAGCAGTGTGAATAACAACCATGTGCGTTCGCAAGTTGGTCGGGGGTCTAAGATAAAGCGAACATACGACATTTCTCCTTGGGCCACTCGACGAAGGAGGCAGATTAGGAATTCAATGTTTACACTGTTCAAGGATAGCTCCTTGACACAGGGCAGTGGAATGTCAGAAGGGAGAAAGGAAAGCCCATATGATTGTGAGTCCGGGATATACAGGTGAAGATGGGTGAATTGTGGGGATAAGAAGAGATGTCGCAGGACAGTAGGATCCACCGGGACCCAACTGTGAAAGCGCACAAGGTTTTTGAAGCTGCAGATTGCCTTCGAAGCACAATCCGTGGCCAGTGTAACATCGCTTGGCATTATCATGTTGAAGGCGAGAAATTTCAGATTCGGACATTGCGAGGAGCAGGTTTTGAGAAGTGATCCCAGTTCCGGTGATGTGATGTATTCATGATAGAGATCAAGATTGACAAGCCTGGGACCGAGCAGTGACTGTATATGTGCAACGGAAGGACGATGCCATACAAGTTTTCTCAAGTTTGGCAGCATGCTGTGAGATTCAAAGTTGGAACGTCGCCACCATGCTACGGAAAGTTCATCACCGGAGTATATGGAAAGTGTTCGGATACGATGAGAGTAACGATTTATGATTGCCCACTCAGCTGGGGATGGAGAGGACTGTCACCACCAGTATCAGACAGATTTTTGCACTCCAGGGACAACAATTAACTCACCGGGATTTTTCCGTTTTTTCTCCAGCCAACTAGTCCATCCTCTGTTGTAGAATAACACGAAATAAGGGGTTCAAGCGAGTCCAGAGAACACCAAAGGCGATTGAGGGATGGCTCAGAGAACATACGGCAGGTTTGAGCTAGAGCCCCTAATGAACGTTGTATGTGGCCTGGAAGTGCCATATGAGATTGGAACGAAAAGTCGACATCATAATTAGGACATGGCCCAGCAAGGAATTCTAGAATATAATTAAATAACTCGGGTAGGCACAGTGGGTTGTGGCATTGTGACATGGGCGTATGTAGACGACTTGTAGGCAGTTCAAATTGATTCGGACTCAGTCACCAGGTTAGTCAGCTCAGGCAAACTACTACCGACGAATCACTGGCAGTCTTGCAACCATAAATTGCTCCAGAATGTCCAGGTCGGTCCAACATCCCTTATTTTTCGTATTCACCACCGCTTTCTAACTACGTTTCCATGGTCTCTACACAGCAAACTCCTGCACTCTTCAAACCCATCAAAGTCGGCAGGATGACGCTTCAGCACCGTGTCGTTCTCCCAACATTGTCCCGTTTTCGGCTGCATGATTCCCATGTCCCTGGGCCTCAACACGCGTTCAATTAAGCCCAGCGCGCCACTACACCAAGGGCTCTACTGATCACGGAAGCCACCTTCATCTCTCACGATGCAGGTAGTTATGACCGCGTCCCAGGCTGGTATCTACACAGACACACAAATAGAGGGCTGAAAAAAGGTGCGTGTTCCTGCTTGCATTGTCGCAAATTTGTCTCACTATACGACCAGGTGACCGGCGTGGTCCATGCCCCAGCTTTGGGCGCTAGGTTGCATTGCAGATATAAAGGTTCTCCAGGAGCAAGGTCCGCCATCACCTTACGTCTCCGCATCGTCCGTCTCTCTTACTAGATATCCGACAGCGTCCCCTCTGTTGACCGAAGCCGAAATTCGAGAAAACATCGCCACTTATGCTGAAGCAGCCAACAATGCACCGTGTCGGATTTTTGGAGTGGAGATTTATGACGCAAATGGTTACTTGTTCGACCGGCTCCCTCAGACAACGTCTAACAAGCACACAGACAAATGGGGTGGAGACGAGGAGGGTCGGACGAGATTCACAAGGAAGGTCGTGGATGCGGTCGTAGTCGGCGAAGAGCGGATTGCCCTTCGTATCAGTCCATGGAGCGATTTCCAAGGTGAGCTCACCATGGTCGTTTGGGCCCTCCGTGTTCATACGTCTCCTTTCTAGACAAGAAGATACCAGATCCCCAACCCGCGTTTGCATATCTCGCTGCTGCGTTGCGTGACAAGCATCCCAACCTAGCATACATCCACGTGGTCGAGCCAGGCGCGGACATCACTGCAAGTGTAGATGGGAGAAACGACTTTTTTGCGAGAGATGTGGAACAGTGGACCTGGTGGTGAAAATGGAGTATTCATTTCGGCGAGTGGATATAGCCGTGAGATGGCGTCGAAATATGCACGATCATCAACAAATATTTGTGCCTACAATTGAAACTGGGGATCCAAGGACCCTGCGGTGGCCCAGCCGCCGAATGGCTGTTTTGTACAACACCGTAGTTACGATTCGGAATACCGCCTTTGAAGTCGGTTCCTTCAAAGCCTAGGAACGTACTATTATGACTGTCCTTGTAAGTGAGTCTCCTTAATGATTAGAGAGATCGATAGCATCGGCATCATCTGAGCCTCGTTTACCTTTCCAGTAGAGCACACTGTTCCTGTCTTAGGTCAACAGCACTACCCATCGAGCGTTTTCCATTTATGAAGACGATCACACCTGTATCTCCTGGTCGGAACATTCGACTTTCGAGTTCAACTTGTTACCAATTCGGCCTGTGGTGCCATCATGCCCACAGTAGCTCGAAGTTACCTCGTCATTACCTACCAATTGGCACAGGACTGACGTAATTTCTTCAGGCTTGCCCTTCACGTTGTTCCTACAGGAAGAGCACAAAAAACCCGCCTGAATATGCAGCCAGACGTGAAAAGCTGCTCTCATGACCTCTTCGTGAGTCGTGACATAGCGTATTAATTGACTCTTTTTTTCACTCGACCCTGTCAGCTAGAAAATGTTTGTCGAAGGACAAGTTATGTACATGCCCACATGGCCGCCGCTCTTCGTCGATTAAATGACGAACCTAGGGATAGGGACGAACTGCTCGAGGAACATCAGCGTCAATGTGCAGCCTTAGTGCAGAAAGGAGGCCAAGGAACGGAAAAGGGCGGAAAAGGAGGAGAAAACAAAGGAAAAAGACACGGAGCTGAAGGCGACACCCCCGAGTGCGTCCGTCACAGGATCAATTGCGCGATCTTAACTGACTTGATTAGAACCAACTGTTGGTGACAGAAACACCTTCTGCGGGTCACTCCAGTCATCATGACGGTCCCCTGACTTTCTCTGCCCTCGCTGGCTCGACGAGCAAAAAAGCTACTCAACTGCATCGAACCTTGTGCAAAGAAATTTATGAGGTCTCAAGGGTGAGGTCGCCCGTTCATCTTCGAGTGCTGCAATTACGATTCTCTTTGATGATAGCTAGCAATCGCCCTCCACGCCTCGCTTGGCGTACAAGACGATATGACCACCGAACTAGAAACCCATTTGATCTATGCCTGGGGAAACCATGAACGCATCGACAGTGGTAGCGGGATGAAATTCGATTTCTTCTGCTGACAGTGAGTCCTTCATCATTCTTGGTCATTTGCATCGACTCACACATGGCACATTGTCGATTTCAACTAGTTATAGTCTAAGAAGGCTCGGGCTCGTCGACGAGCGTGATCGCGATTCACAAAATACTCGTCGTTCGCGCGTTTTGGCGATCAGTCAGTCCGCTTTTTACGTTTCCCAACCGAGCCTTACATTGGTGCGCGTTTAGGTCGTGCGCCTTATTCAATCCACCTATTGCCTCGCAACCGCTGGGTTGCAAACTTGCACGGCGTGTGGGGGCTGGACGACTATCACTTTGCCGTTTCTAGCTGGTTCGGCACGAACCAGCGCATCACCTTCGTCGACCACGGGACGCCCCCCAGGCATCCTTCGCCTAAGGCGGTTCTCATGTATCCAAAGTCATCGACCAGGTGGCTAGAGATTACAAGTACCTTGCAGGCTTCAAGCTTATCAGATTCGGTGTGTCTTTAGTCGGCTCCGTCGTCCCTCCGCTCACGTTCGCGCAGATCAAGACAACCTCACTTCGATCACATTCTCTCATGCTCGATGCCATTTCAGCTGTACGTGAATGATGCTTCTGAACCTCTTGATTTCTGTTTACTCAAACCCTTACCAGGTCAACACGCGGGACAAGGTCAACGTAGGCCTGATTAAAATTAATAAGGCCGAAGTCCTCGACAAATTGCCCGTCGCTTGACATTTCTTTCTACCTTACACCGGACGGTCTGCTTCGCTGTTGTCATCATCACCGCTACCAGGCCATTCACCACGCGTGCACGAGACGACAGGCTGGGGTGGCTGTTGTGTATACTGGTGCTGAGTGCGTTTGTGGCGGCGGCGCGGCGGTATTACGAGAGGATGATACATGGATAAGGGGTGCGGCCAGTGCTATTTGGTTGATGATGGCCAGAAGAATGCGGTATGCGAGGATGTCGTATTGGTGCTTATCTCTTGAGCCCTATTCTGAATGACCGTCGCGGAACTATGAGAACCAGTGCATGGACGAACGTGGTGACAGAACTCTTCTTCGTACAGCTTGGTAGCAATGTTTATGTGGGGGCTGTCACACGGTTGATCACTTATGATCATGGCTCGACGCGAGCGGATTCGAATAGGTAAAGATCAATGATTAGGCTATAACTCTATCGGTTTGCACGACAGGTTGAACTTCTACAGGCGGCCTAGGCACCTCCGGTACTTGCCGGACCGAACGCTCACACGACTCAAGGACCCTTGCCACAGTACGGACCCCAGTTGCCTCATTGCGGCCGCATGTCGGGCCGAGTGCTGCTCTGCTCCCACCTCACTGACCGCTCCACCACTCCACTACTCCATCTTATATTCGATAACTTTTCTCATAGCAGAATGAATTCACCCAGTCAACCACGGGACACAAATTCTGTCATGTATGGCAATCTTATGGCTTGTTCGGAGACATGTGCTGATTCAAGTGGTTCAGGGCGAAAGCGCTCACAATCAAAAGCATGTGTCAACGCTCGACTGTCTCTTTCATTCTAACCGACTTGTGTTCATAGACATTCAACTTCAAATTCCACCACGGCGCAAGTTCACTGTGACTGCGAGGCGATACCAGGTGAGGGTGTCAGTAGGCGCTGCATCATGCCGTACGAAGTTGTCGAAAGAGACAAAAGAGAATCGCGTCTCTTGGGATAACGAACTGTTGTTGTGGGTGCATGTACGATTGTGAATGACGTCGAGTTGACGATGGTCAGTGACGGGCATGACCTTTGCAATCTCGTCGTACAGGTCTATCGGATTCATCGTGCCGAAAAGGATGAACTGATCGGTAGTCTTACTGATACCATCGGTGGAGTCCTGGGGAAACTGAAGGACGACGGTACGAAAATAAAAACGGAATAGTTGGCACATTCCGCTCACTCAATCTTTGATCAAAGTGTTCGAACAACCTCTTCACAAGGATGCCGAGAATGCCTCTGATCCTTCCACGATCACAATCAGGTTCAAGTTGATTTCCGAATCTCTGCGACATGTCGATTCGGACGAACGTCAAGCGAGGATCGCAGTCGGTCAGGTGAACAACACCGTCAGCCACCTTGGCCCCGCGCCGCCACCTGTCGGACTCCTTGGCTCCGCGGTCGACGCCGGTACAAACGTCGTGGCCGAGGTGCAGACGTTTGATAATACGTGGGGCATCTTGTTGCAGAGGCTGGAACTGTTCAACAAAATCGTGTCTGGCATCGCAGAGGTATGTCTCGGTCGCTCTCCCGCCGCCTTCGTCCTCCGAACCTCCTGCAGATTCACCCGTACACGTCGTTGGCCTGGTCTGTTATATCCGCTGCGAATCGGGTCCGTCGTTTTACTTAGATCGTACTCTTGCTGATACCTCACGATGTAGGTGCTCATCAATCAAGCAGGTCGCGACGAGGGCATCGTTCGCTTAGCGGGAACGATGCGGGACGTCTTCTACTTTGTCCATGACGCGCAACCTTTGAAGATAATCGAACGACACGCCAAGACGATCAAGCTATTGCTACAGCAAGTAACTGAGTGTGGCTACTTCATCGCTGAGTATGCCAAGCAAGAGAGTTTCTGTGGGTATTCGTCATGTTTCCGATACTCGTCTCTGATTATCGACGATTCTTCAGGGATCCGGACCGCCAAGTATACGTTGTCCGATATCGATGGAAAGATCAAGAATTATGAAAACAAGTTTCAAGAATTGAAAACCGGATTATTGGAGGGTATAACGGTACAAACGGGTGTCACAGTCGTTCGTATAATGAATGTGGTCGAGCACGCCGGTAGGTGTCCAAACTCCTGAAATTATGGTCCCATTGTGATAGTTACCGAACTCAGCTCAATCAATCGACTTGAACGACATGCCGTATGCGCTAGGGGCTGGATACGCAGAGGAGAAGGGATCTCTTCCAGGGACACGCGAATCGTTCATCAGCGAAGTCTGTGAGGTTCTCAACAATTTTGATGAAGATGCCCCACGGGTGTGCCTCATCACTGGCGTGGCTGGCTCAGGCAAGTCTGCGGTAGCTCACTCGATCGCTCGACTGTACGATGGACAAAAGCGTTTGGGTTCATCGTATTGCTTTTCCAGTGCTGATGTTGCTACGCGAAACCCCCGAAATCTCTTCAGCACGATCGCTCGTGACCTCGCCGATCGTGACGAGCAGTACAAGGCCGTGCTTTGGGAGGTCGTAAAAGACAATCGATCGCTTCGCTCATCGACGTCGCCTTTGCAGCAGATCGAGAGGCTCATCATCGGGCCCAGAGCAGACCTTCATGCCATTGGACCCCTGGTTGTTGTTATCGACGCTCTCGACGAAAGTGGCGATCCGGCTAGTCGCAAACAGCTTCTTTTGGCCGTCTCCAAGCAGCTTTCCGCCAAGTCCGTTCCTTCCAACCTTCGCTTCCTCATTACTGCTCGACCTGAAGTGGACATCCTGGATGCGTTCGTGTCTATGCCACATCTGATCCACAAGCAAATGGCAGATATCTCCGAAGAAGAGGTTGATAAGGACATTGAAAAATTCATTCTCCATTCCCTCAATCGGTATACAGATCTAGAATCATCCTGGCCCAACCGAGCATGGTGCCCACTACTTGTCCATTCTTCCCAACATCTCTTTCAATGGGCATCAACTGCGTGTGGCTTTGTCCAAGGGGATGGCACGAGGGGCCTTAGCCCATCCAAGCGACTTAAGATCCTTTTATCAAACAAAACTTCCAAGACAAACCAACCTCTAGATCAACTATATCAGACTATACTGGCTCAACTGTTTGACATGGATGAAGCTCAGAGAGACTTTCAAAATGTGATGGCTATTATACTTATGCTCAAGGAGCCACTATCATTGAATGCTCTTACTGCCCTGTTCAAGGCAAATGATGACTGGAGTATCCAGGATATTATTAAGCCCATGGGCTCATTGCTTGATGGAGTGATTGATGGAGAAAAGCCTATTTGGCCACTTCACACCTCATTTCGAGATTTTTTACTAGATGAGGCTCGCAGTGCAGTCTTCTGTGTTCATATCAGTCCTGGACACTATCTCTGTTTAGGACAGGCATTGCTTGCATGTATGCAGGAGATGCTCAGGTTCAACATTTGTGACCTGAAGGATCCTTGGCAGCCAAATACAGCTGTTCCTGAACTGGATGAGAGAGTAAAAAAGGCTATTCCCCCTCAGTTGATGTACTCATGCCAGTATTGGATGGTCCACCTAGAAAATGTGGATCCATCTGAGAAGTTGTTGGATGAGGTCACATTATTTTTCAAGAGATTTTTCTCCTATTGGATGGAATGCATCAGCCTACTATCAGTATACTCACCACTCTTGTTCATTCTATCTGCCATAGAGACATGTAATATATTGAAAAGGTGGGGTAAGGTGAGATCAAGTGTAATCATGTTGGAGTTAGTTATTAATTAGATCCTACAGGGTAATGAGATTAGCATTCTAGCATCAGAAGGATCACAATTTGTACAGGTGTTTGCACCAGTTCTCAGAAAATCCACTCCCCATCTATATCTATCAGCAATGGCTCAAACACCAACTAAGTCACTATTACACAACCTTTGGATTGATCACCTGCAAAAACACATTTTCCTGACTTCAAATTGTCCAGTCAGTTGGCCTGCAGAAGTGCATAATATACAAGGGCATGTGGAATCAATCAATTGTGTTGCCTATTCCCCTGATGGGAACCACATTGTCTCTGGCTCAGATGATAACACCATCAGGGTTTGGAATGCAATCACTGAGCAACTTGTGGCAGGCCCATTTCAGGGGCACTCTTCAAGGGTCAACTCTGTTACCTATTCCCCTGGTGGGACCTACATTGTCTCTGGCTCTTCTGACATGACTGTTAGAGTTTGGAATGCAACCACAGGGCAGCTTGTGGCAGGACCATTTCAGGGGCACTCAGATTGTGTCAACTCTGTTGTCTATTCTCCTGATGGGACTTATATTGCCTCTGGCTCTTCTGACAACACCATCTATGTTTCGAATGCAACTACTGGGCAGCTTGTGACAGGTCCATTTCAGGGGCACTCAGATTGGGTCAACTCTGTTGCCTACTCCCCTAATGGGACCCACATTGTCTCTGGCTCTTCTGACATGACTATTAGAGTTTGGAATGCAACCACTGGAGAGCTTGTGGCAGGTCCATTTCAAGGGCACTCTTTAAGGATCAACTCTGTTGCCTATTCCCCTGATGGGACCTATATTGTCTCTGGCTCAGATGACAACACCATCAGAGTTTGGAATGCAATCACTGGGCAGCTTGTGGCAGGTCCATTTCAGGGGCACTCAGATGGGGTCAACTCAGTTGCTTATTCACCTGATAGGACCCAAATTGTGTCTGGCTCTTCTGACAACACCATCAGAGTTTGGAATGCAACCACTGGACAGCTTGTGGCAGGCCCACTTCAGGGGCACTCAGATTGGATCAAATCTGTTGCCTACTCCCCTGATGGAACCCACATTGTCTCTTGTTCAGATGATAACACCATCAGAGTTTGGAATATAACCACTGGGAAGTTTGTGGCAGGTCCATTTCAGGGGCACTCAGACTGTGTCAACTCTGTTGCCTATTCCTCTGATGGAACTCACATTGTCTCTGGCTCAGATGACATCAGGGTTTGGAATGCAATCACTGGGGAGCTTGTGGTAGGTCCATTTCAGGGGCACTCAGATTGGGTCAACTCAGTTGCATATTCCCCTGATGGAACCCACATTGTCTCTGGCTCTTCTGACATGACTGTTAGAGTTTGGAATGCAACCACAGGGCAGCTTGTGGCAGGACCATTTCAGGGGCACTCACATTGGGTCATGTCTGTTGCCTACTCCCCTGATGGAGCCTGCATTGTCTCTGGTTCAGATGATAACACCATCAGAGTTTGGAATACAACTACAGGGCAGCCTGTGGCAGGACCATTTCAGGGGCACTCACATTGGGTCATATCTGTTGCCTATTCCCCTGATGGGACCCACATTGTCTCTGGCTCTTCTGACATGACTGTTAGAGTTTGGAATGCAACCACTGGAGAGCTTGTGGGAGGTCCATTTCAGGGGCACTCAAATTGGATCAACTCTGTTGCCTATTCCCCTAATGGGATCCATATTGTCTCTGGCTCTTCTGACAACACCATCAGAGTTTGGAATGCAATCACAGGGCAGCTTGTGGCAGGACCATTTCAGGGGCACTCACATTGGGTCATGTCTGTTGCCTACTCTCCTAATGGAACCCATATTGTCTCTGGCTCTTCTGACAAGACCATCAGAGTTTGGAATGCAACCACTGGAGAGCTTGTGGCAGGTCCATTTCAGGGGCACTCTTCAAGGGTTAGGTCTGTTGTCTACTCCCCTGATGGAAAGTACATTGTCTCTGCAAGTGGAGAATCTCATATTCAGGTGTGGAGATTTCAAGAGCTTGCTTCTGTTGGTGATTTCTGTGAAAAGGATGGTTGGCTTCAATCTTCTGATGGCTCTTGTTTTGCCTGGATTGCTTCTTGGAACAGAAACAATTTTTATTTTCCCATTCATTCATTTATTATCTACTCTGATAAAATCATTCAGGATGATATATATAGGTCTCTGTGTGTAGAGTCTTGGGTGTCTTGCTGGAAATCATGATTTTATACCTCTTGTCTTCTGGAAAGGTTGTCAATATGCTCGAATGAAAGTCTCTTTAACAGTAGAAGTCCAGCCTAGAGCTTTGCTCATGGATGGAGCTTTAGCAAGATTTTCCTCAAGTAATATCAATCCTGGTGACACTCACGAGTCGACTTAAATCAAACTTGGAAATCAGTCGGTGAACGGTCCTAGTGAACGCCTTGTCAGTATGATCTCGTTTATAAAAGGAATCAAAAAGGTATTCGACATGAAACCAGGAACCTCTTGCGACGCTGCGACCTCTGAACGTTCCATGAGCACAAACAACTACAGCCAGACTAGAATTCCAAAGTTGATCGTCCGAACCATTACTGCATGCTTCCCCGCACAGATGAGCTCGACCAGTTTCTGTGCAAACTTGCTCGCGTCGTCGGTTCCCTTGACAAGATTAGAGGCCACTCGCCATCATCGGGACCGGATTAAAGGAATGCAGCCCTGTGTATAAAAAGCCCCTTCGCACCAACATCCTAGATCTCCATGGCATCATCCGCCAATTCAGCGTCGAACAATGACGACGACGACGACGGATAGGAAATAGACCCACCCACATCCGACTTGGCGCCTTCTTGCCCTTTGCCGTCGCCGATGCCGCAGACACTCCCTCTGGCACTACCGCAGTCGCAACCTTGGTGATACTAATCGATGATGTACTGCTCGCCAGGACGAGTCGTTTGTTCAATGTCTCCCTAAATCCACGAAACACGCGGCCCTTCAGATCCACGTTCTCCGGTACCGCCTTGACGACTATGTCGACGTCCCGCATGATTGCTCCTAGGGTGCCTATGACGCTAATCCAGCTGTGGGCCTTGGCAGCCTCAGTTGAGGTGATAAAACTTTGGAGACGTCATTGGAGAGGAGGGTTGAGAGGAAGAAGTGGGAGTTGGAGAGCTGGGTGGGAGAAGCGTCGTGGACCATCACAGGAACTTTGGCGCGACAGCGGAGACGAAGGTGATGCCAGTGCCTGTCTGCCCGCGCCGAGGCGTGCGCGATGGACATGACGGAGAGAATCAAAGTCCGAATCACGTGTGATGCTAGCTACCACGGTGATTGAGATAGGACAAGGATATGGTGTTGCAGCCTATCATGCAGAAAACGAGCATGATCCAAAACCGAGAAGAAAGAGACACCACAGACCAAAAAGCAACCCATTCACCGAACGAATTGTAAAGCGCACTCTCAGGGCACAGAGAACAAAGACTACAAAGGAGAGAAAAAAGAACGCAGACAAAACGAAGAAAGATCGGTCACTCGAGGAATGCTGCACTGCATGAAAAGATGTCGACGATCGTGAGGGTATGCCGAATCGATACAAAGTAATCGAGAAATAAGAATGAAAAATAGTTATATACGTGAATGGAGTTAGGTATGAAGTGTCGGAGAAGTGGAGATGATGCGACGGAGGTTGGAATGACGTAGCGAAGCGAGACCGGTGCGAATGAGTGCGAGCATGTGAGCATAAAGTTGTCCGCCCGCAGGGAGATAGAAACGCAATAGTGATACGAGGAGGTTGGGGTGGCGAGAAAATTCCCATTACCAGTGAATTCGTATACGCGCAGGGAGCCGTCAAGACGAGGACCCACGAGGTTGTTGTACGACCATTGTTCTCGCAGCTCAAACGCGGGCTGTAGGTATCTCAATCGCGCGATGATGGCACGTGGTGCGTCCGCACGTCTGTACATGTTGTCGTGCCTGTCAAACGGCGTCAGTCAAGCTTAACGAGAGAACTTTAATGAAAACCTCACCGAGGCAAGCCAGACACATGAGAGAGGATATCCCGCAGATTGGCTCTCTCAGAGGCCCACTCGTCCATGAGTCCCCATTCCGGCAGCAAATCCCTCACCCGCGTGTGCCAGGTCAAGTCGGTCACGCCAGACGGGAGTGCCGTGACATTGTTACCGTTGGCAAAGTCATCGATGAGCAGACCCAGCGCGGTCGCACAGAACGCCTTGGATACCGACGCCATGTGGAACATCGTCTGAAATTAGAAGAAACGGACACGAGGCCATCTTAGGTGGAAAATGTTGGAAACCCAGGGCGTGTGGATCACCATATCAATGTTCCCCACTCCCACTCCAACCTTCCCGCCGCGGAAGGTATTCCAAAATTTGAGCGTCTCACCCCCTGCGCCTGTGGAGATCGTCTCTCCATCAGGGCCTATGGCGAAATAAAACACCCGGTTACATATTTAATTCTGAGCAATCATGCTTGAGAAGTCGCGCTAAGTTCGTGACCACATGAGATTACAGACCTACGCCAACGGGCGATCAGGGCGTGTGCAAGTATAAAGCAAGTCCGACATACCTGGATCCCTGAGTCCAAATCGTTCTTCATCGTTCCAGTGAATATATTCCAAAATCGGATGCGTTTGTCCCGCATCCCACCACCCATAGCTAGTATTCCAGATACGTGAGGGTCCCAAGCGAGCGCTTTGACAGCCGCGGTGTGTTCGTGGGGCTTCCAAGAGTGAACATCGCCTTTGGTTAGCACGCGACCCGGCTAGTACGCAGCCATCGCCATCGTCACCACTGTTCGATGCAGCAACCGGATCGAGATACCAAAGAGTGAATAACAGATGCGGCAGATGCACGTCGAGATGCACGAAGATCCCATATACGTAGTTCGTTGTCGTTTCCACAGCCCGTAAGTGGTGAACCCATGCCAGAGCCACCAGGACCTTGGGCGCGCACACCTCCTGCGCTCAGGGCTCCAATCCCTCCTTCAACTCCAGCAGCTATCAGACACCAATCGCATCGCGGGGGTTTCCAAAACCCATTGCCAACTCACCACTCTATTACGATCCACATACTCCTTGGAGATGTCCCGCGCATTTCCTGAATGGTCTTCCTCTGGTACTCTCGCGAGCGTCTCGGTGATGAACCATGTGTCCATCCCAAGAAAGAGCCACGATGCGTCGAGCAGGTGCAGGGACGTAAGTGCGGATGATAAATTGAGCCGGGACATCATAGATATGCAGATGCCCAGAGAGGGTGCCTAGCGCGAGCATCGTCCCCTGACGATCGATGGTTAGTACAAGGATGTAGTTCAAACTAAAGCGAGATTGGAACCTTTTGCACCCATGCGACAGAGCTGATCGCATCACCGGATGCACTCGAGTCATGCGGCTTGGAGACCGCGAGTTTATGAGCCGACCATAGATAGACGCAACTGCACAAATCGACATCAAGGATGTCAGTACTCGACCAATCGACGAGATTGAGGTAAAAGTCGTCCGCAAGATCCGGGGCATCAAAGACTCTATAGAGTGTCTTGCAGACACTGCGAAGCTGCCGACGAGAAGTCGTCCGGATTCTGCCCACACAGGTGACATGGAAGAGGCTTCATCTATTGTTGTGTCGAGATAACACCCTGTCGCGTGTATTGGAGAGGGGGACGTGTAGTGGAATATGCGCCGGCGCGTCGGAGTGGTAGGCGCGAGGATGACGAGGTGAAGGAGGGGTCACTTTCTATGAAGAACGGAGTTGAATACGGCGTTGACTGATTCTGTGGCGAAGAATCCAACGGGTAAGATCGAGTGGAAAGGCAGATGGTCCCATCAAAAGTGAATCGATATGCAACATATGGCGATGAACAAAACTCACCCTTGATAGTATCCGACTCTGTGGGAATCGTGCAATGGTTTGAATTGGTGGATGGACCACTATCGTCCATGAGATGATACAAGGTTCGCACATCGCCGGTATCCCTGCTGGGTAGAATCGATCACCATACTCTTGAAGGAAGGAACCGAGACTGCACGAGGTGTCATTTTCTGTTCCTTGGTGTGCTGAGCGTAGTTGTTTACCAATGGGCGAGTTTTGAGCCCGGACAGTGGTTGGTGCGCGTTGGACGTCAGCGGATAACGGAGATGCTGGTTGGAAGGAGAAGGTGCACGAAGAAGGTGACTGGAATGGACCTATACGAGGACAGCAAAAGAGACTGGATCGTCAAGTGGAACGCGTCGATTACTCCTGACATGACCTCCCCGTCGTTTTCAATCAACGACCCTTCAACAAAAAGAGAGGAGAAAACACGTACGACGTAAGTAGGGGTCGGTAAGACTCGTGACGCGACGTCGTCGGCCGTTGTTTGATGCGCGAGAACGAATTCAGCATCTTTCCGAGATGGATTGCTTGTGTGATCTGGCCCGGGGCAGTGGGAGCAGCGAGGTAGCATTGTAGAGACCTTCCTACTACTGTATGCGTCAGGTTTTGCGACGTCTCTTTGGGAAATCCTCCCTTCCGAGTCCTACTAGGCGGTATTTCAATTTGTGTCGCCTTGACTGAAGCAAATGGATCCGACCATCTCCGATGCCCTTGCATTTCCCTATGACATCAATGCGTTCAACTTTGAACGCGTTCTCGATGAAAGTAAGTCCCTACACCAGATTTCTGGTCGGCGCTCGTATCATCACGCCTGCAGATCCAAACTTTCACATTTTGAACGTGCTTGGGACCCTCCCAGTTCCATCTTCCGGTACACACGTACGAAATGAGAAAGGGTATGAGAATACTAGCACTGACTCTGATCGACTTCCTGCCATTCTTCTCATCGAGCGGACCTCGTTCTCGGCGGCGTTTGTGGACCACTTATCCTCGTCTACACGGGAAGTCATCACCTCTACAAAACGTATTGGACACACGGACATCGTACGTTCTTACTATCGAACGCCCTGGATCACGCAGGTACTCACATTCCAGTGGTCACGGTGATGGTAACCCTCGTTCGATGACTTAACGACACATCGCCATCACCATAGTACTCGTGGTCACACGGATGGCTGGCCCGCAAGGAGGACGCTCCGGACGTCAAGATCACCGTCATCTTTCCCGCGACAGAGGTGCACATTCAAAAGGTACTCGGTTCTCCCCTGCGTTCGTGCCGTCTGTCTCAGTCTCATCCACGCATGACGGTCCGAATGGATCAACCTACTCGGAACGGCGTCTCGTGGTCGTCGCATATACCCAGTACACAACGCAGGAACGCATCATGGTCACGGAGACGCCAGCCTTATATCGGGAGATCGTGAGGCCATTCATTGAGGCCATTCCTGCCTCGCGCACACAATGGTATGTCGTTTGGCTGCATTTCATTACTGAACTGACACTGCATATGGCCATCTCGGAAACTCTCATTGCAGGATCAGAGACGTCCTCGAAGGTCGAGCCGAAGCGAACGCGGTCCTCTGCCGGACGCCACGCTTTCTGATCATGCCCGATATGAAGTGGGATCCTAGCGGACCCATTTCGTCGCTCTATCTTCTCGCCCTCGTGTCCGATCCTACCTTATGCTCACTTCGTGATCTTCGAGGCGGGTCCGACGGACACGTGGGTATGTTGGAGGACATACGCGAACGGGCATACGAGATTGTCAAGGAACGATGGGGCTTGAAGAGAGGTGCGCTGCGGATGTATGTTCATTATCAGCCATCTTATTGTACGTATCTGTGTTACTTCTTTGAGATTAATGACGCTCATCCTTGTCTGTTTGGATAGATCACTTCCACGTGCACATAGTACACGCTGCACAGGATGGGACAATGGGTATGACCGTCGGACAAGCACATCTATTGGAAGATGTCATCTCCATGGTGCGTATCCACCGATGGAAAGAAGGCGATGTTCTCTGCTGAACGTCGATATTCCTAGCTTAAATACTCGCCGAACATTTTTTCGGAGCTCACGCTGACATATGGACTGGGGTCACAGCACGGACTTTACGACGTGATGCTTGCTGTGCAAGCGAATTCCTCGATGGCTACGTGATTGTATCAGTTTAAGGTTGCAGAAGCGACTGTAGAAACATACTAGATAACGCCCTACGTTCAGATAGGTTTGAAACGATGGTTAAAGTGCCATCCCATTATTCATGATCGCACACAATGCCACTAGCCTGCAAGTAAAGCTATTCGTGTTGTGGCCGTCATAAAGATAATGCAATACACGAGACAACAATGTATCATAGTC
Source organism: Spongiforma cf. squarepantsii (assembly GCA_038094135.1). Classification (NCBI taxonomy): domain Eukaryota; kingdom Fungi; phylum Basidiomycota; class Agaricomycetes; order Boletales; family Boletaceae; genus Spongiforma; species Spongiforma cf. squarepantsii. The sequence continues at coordinate 6,097 of JBBPTK010000138.1, read as the reverse complement.
ATGAAGATGTCAGAATTGTAAACGCCAGCCTAGGTATCTCTATTCCTCAGAATCAGCAAACATGCACTCTTCAACTTCAGACCATTCCTGGCTGTATGGCTCACCGCTGCCTAAACACCGCAGAGACGGAAAATGAGCTAACAGGAATCCCCCAACTTGAACAGGATTGCTGATGGGTGACCTCGGGAACCGAAGATACCAGATAGATTCACTGCGAACATCTCTGTTCACATAGCTCGGGACCTCCCTGCCGTCCAGACACAAGGTCACGTCGCACAACTCTGGGCAAGCACTAATGAGCGACAACAATCCTTTGAAGGTCAAATGAGTTGCCGACGACCCGTTCATGCAACTCAGGTCGAGCTTCTCGAGTAATGGCCACCCACTAGCCAAATCGGCCAACTGTTCGTCATCGAGTAAAATACAGTTCGTAAGATCTATTCTGAGTTCACGAAGGCTGTGGAGAGAGCTGAGGGGAAGGAGGGTATCGTAGGAAAGGTTGTACAGTGGATCTTCCTCAAGTTCACTGGGAAAAACGGGATGGGAACCTTTCAACCCGAGATAGATGCTTCGCAAAGAATCTCTTCGCGGACCAGAAGCAAGAGCAATGAAGAGAGAAAATGCGAGCTTGTGAGTTGGCCGGCTTTCCAGGTCGAAATTAGCCGTGAGCATCTTGCTTTTACTAGAACGAAGGAAGCCAATTAAAAAACTGATATTTGGACCACTCAAGGATATTTCCTTGATGCTGGATAGGGGAGTGTCTGAGGGAGAAAATGAAAGCTCGAGTAATTCTGAGTGGGGGGCTGTATGGATAGCAAGGTGTGTGATTTTTGGATCCATGAAGAGTCGTCGCAGGGCAGTGCCATTCACTGGAATATCGGCACGAAGGCGTTCCAATTTGCTAAAGCTGCAAATAGCCCGAGAGAAAACACCTGTCTGCGTTACTTGGTGTGACGAAAAAGCGTTGAACCCGATGGACTTTAATTCCGGACAATGTGAAGGCCAGGTCTGCAAGAATGACCCAAGTCCTGTGTCATAGGCATTCACGAACATGTCCAGACGAACAAGCTTTGAAGAAAGCAGAGGCTGAATAAATGCGACGGGATGACGAGTGGTACCCCAGCGGAGCATCGTCAGGTTGGGAAATGTGACAGACTCCAAGATTGTACGTTGCAACCAGAAGTGGGAGGTATCATCGTCAGGTGCGATATAGAGTCCTCGGACGCGACATGAATAACGTTTAATGATAACCCACTCCACCAAGGATGGAGAGCGCTGTAGAGTCTGCACCTCGCAGTCAAGACTTTGGCCACACCGTAAGCGATCAATCACTCGCCGATTTATCACTCCAGGCAGTCATCTCTTCTGCTGTAGCATAGCACCGAATGAGCGGTCTGAGCGAGTTCAGAAAGTACCAAAGGCGGTCAAGGGATGGTTCAGAGAACGCGCGACATGTTCTAGCTAGAGCTGCTAGTGAATGCCTGTCGGTCTGGTGTATGCTTATATTTGGAACATTGTCCTCGATTGATGACCATGGTGGAGCTAGCCAATCGAGGAGGGAATGAAATATCTCTGGCAGATACAGTGGGTTTCGCGGAAAGGACATGTCGAACAAACACTCATCAACCACGTTTTGCTTGCTCCGGCACAGTCTCCGGCTCAGTGGCTCAAACATGTCGTGCACTCTCAGAACCATCTCTCATACACGGTCTATACCAGAGGATACAACTGCAGTTGGCTGGAGATGACATGGCCACTACCGACGCATGATTGTCTTCTTCGGGTCTCATTGGTATTGGTATTGACCAATCACGCGGAGTGTCGCGTCTGTCCGACACCTCATCCGACTTCGGACGCCCCGCTTTCTGATTACTATGCCTGATATGAAGTGGGATCCTAGTGGACCCATTTCGTCGCTCTATCTCGTCGCCCTCGGGTCCGATCCTACCTTATGCTCACTCCGTGATCTCCAAGGTGGGTCTGACGGACACGTGGATATGTTGGAGGACATACGCGAACGAGCGTACGAGGTCGTCAAGGAACGATGGGGTTTGAAAAGAGGTGCACTGCGGATGTACGTTCATTACCAACCGTCTTATTGTACGTGTCCGTGTCACTTTTTTCGAGGTGAATGACGCTCACCCTTTTTTGTTTGGATAGATCACTTCCACGTGCACATAGTACACGCTGCACAGGATGGGACGATGGGTATGACCGTCGGGCAAGCACATCTGTTGGAGGATATCATCTCCATGGTGCGTATCCGCAGATGGAAAGAAGGCGATGTACTCTGCTAAACGTCGATATTCCTAGCTTAAATACTCACCGAGCATTTTTTCGGAGCTCACGCTGACATATGGACTTGGGTCACAGCACGGACTTTACGACGCCATGCTTGCTGTGCAAAGCGGATTCCCCGATGGCTACGTGATTGTGTCAGTCTGAGGTTGCAGAAGCGATTGTAGAAATATACTAGATAACGCCCTACGCTCAGATCATTTTTAAACGATTGTTAAAGTTGCCATCCAAACATTCAATTGTTCCTCTCCACTATTCATGATCACACATGATGTTACTAGCTTACAAGCAAAGCTACTCTGTGTTGTGATCGTACATGAGACAACAATGTATCATAGCCGTGAAGCTGTCAGAATTGCAAACGGCAGTCTATGTATCTCTATTCCACAGAACCAGCAAACATGTACCGTGAAACTTCAGACCATTCCCGGATGTATGGATCTCCATGAACACTACCGTAACCTAAACGCTGCAGAGAGGGGAAATGAGCCAACAGGAATCCCCCAACTTGAACAGGATTGCTAATGGGCGACATCGGGAACTGAAGATACGAGATAGAATCACTGCGGATATCTATACCCACATCGCTCGGAACCTCCCTGCCATCCAGACATAAGGAAACTTTGAGCAACTTTGGGCAAGCACCAATGAGCGACAACAATCCTTTGAAGGTCAAATGAACTGCCGACAGTCCGTTCATGCGACTCAGGTCGAGCTTCTCGAGCAACGCCCACCCATTAGCTAGGTCGGCCAATTGCCCGTCATCGAGTAAAATACAGTTCGTAAGGTCTATTTTGAGCTCACGAAGGCTGTGGAGAGAGCTGAGGGGCTGGAAGGTATCGTAGGAAAGGCTGTACAGCACTTCTTCTTCAGGTCCAGGAGAACGGAAATATGGATCATTCACATTGAGACAGATGGATTGCAAAGAATCTCTTCGAGGACCAGAAGTAAGAGCAGTGAAGAGAGCAAAGACGAGCTCCGGAGTTGGCCGGCTTTCCAAGTCGAAATTAGCCACGAGCATCTCACCTTTACTAGAACGAAGGAGGCGAATGAGAAAACCGATATTTGGACCGTTCAAGGATATTTCCTTGATGTTTGGTAGGGGAATGTCGGAGGGAGAAAATGAAAGCTCGAGTAATTCTGATTGGGGGACTGTATGGATAGCGAGGTGTGTGATTTTCGGATCCATGAAGAGTCGTCGCAGGGCAGTGTCATCCACTGGGGTATTGGTACGAAGACATTCCAATTTGCTGAAGCTGCAAATAGCCCGAGAGAAATCACCTGTCCGCGCTACTTTGTGCAGGCAAAGAGCATTGAACCCGATGGACTTCAATTCCGGACAATATAAAGGCCAGGTCTGCAAGAATGACGCAAGTCCTATGTCTTCCGCATTCACGAATACGTTCATACGAACAAGCTTTGATGAAAACAGAGACTGAATAGACACTATGGGATAATGAATGGAGCCACAGCGGAGCATCGTCAGGTTGGGAAAGGTGTCAGAGTCCAAGATTGTACGTTGCAACCAGAAGTTGGAAGCGTCATCGTAAGGTACGATACAGAGTACTCGAACGCGACCTGAGTATCGTTTGATGATAGCCCACCCCACCAAGGATGGAGAGTGCTGTTGAGTCTGCATTTCACAGTCAAGATTTTGGCCACACTGCCGTAAGTGATCGATCACTCACCGGGATTTCACTCCAGGCAGTCACCTCCTCCGCTGTGGCATAGCATCGAATGAGCGGTCTGAGCGAGTTCAGAAAGTACCAAAGGTGGTCGAGGGATGGCTCAGAGAACGCGCGACATGTTCTAGCTAGAGCTGCGAGTGAGCGTCTGTCTGTCTGGTGTATGACACTGATATTTGGAGCCTTGTCCTCGATTAATGTCCGTGGTAGAGCCAGCCAATCGAGGATAGAACGAAATATTTCTGGCAGATACAGTGGGTTTCGTGGAGAGGACATGTCGAACAAACACTCATCAACGACATGTGGCATCTGCTTGCTGTGGCTCAGTGTCCCTCGTGCACGGTCTATACGCGCTCACACCACTCCAGAGGATGCGACTGCAGCTGGCTGGAGATGACGTGCCCACCATCGACGCGACATTATCTTCTTCAAGTCTCAATTGCTTTGGTCTTGGTATGAAATACGAAGAGGAAATGTAGACCTGGATTGTGGTTAACAGAGGGTGAGTCGGCTCACCATGTGTTCTATCGAGCTCATTCCTCAACGAGACCATTCCTTCAGAAACACAAAGCTTAGCTCATTTGCATTGTAGACCGCCCGTCGCATCACGTCTACTATCGATTCCGCCAAGTTCATGTTACTTCTTGGGTCTTTCCCGCTCGTCTCGTGGTCCTTCTGTCCGCTACCAGCATGAACTTCCATGCAGCATCTTTGCTTCGACACACTCGGGTACCCTCGGCTCCCATCATCATCTACTTTGAGCCAGCGGCGCGCGCCAGCTCGATACACCCCTACCCTTCTTCGCGGCATCCTTTGTCCATATCTGAAGCAATACGGTGTCGGAGGAGGCATCTAATCAGCATGGTTAGCAACGATGGCGAGCTAGGAGACTGTCCAACCAAATTCATTATCGTGCAGGTTGCTCGATGCCAGCTCTTATGTCGCGTGCTCACCCAGGTGGAGCCATGAAACCTAGTCTACTTTGACCTTGTCCAATGCCAGCAAGACCAATAGAACGGTCAAGGTCAGTGAGTCTCCACGTCTTCGTTAGTCTCATTTACACAGCTTAAGAACCCCACTCCAGTCATATTGGACGAAACTTAGTGTTCGCTCCTCCACCTCCAAAGCCGAGAACCTTTCGGGTGTTGCTGGCTGGCATCCATTGTCGAGCATCTTCTGCGCACGATTGCGCATATTGGATCTCTACGCCAGCCTCGTCGATTCTTCATTTGAGAACGACCATAAGCCCCAAAGCCAATCACGCGGAATGTCGCGTCTGTCCGACACTTCATCCGACTTCGGATGCCCCGCTTTCTGATTATGCCTGATATGAAGTGGGATCCCAGTGGACCCATTTCGTCGCTCTATCTCGTCGCCCTCGTGTCTGATCCTACCTTATGCTCTCCGAGGCGGGTCTGGTGGACACGTGGATATGTTGGAGGAAATACACGAACGACCGTATGAGCTCGTCAAGGAACGATGTGGCTTGAAAAGAGGTGCGCTGCGGATGTATGTTCATTACCAACCGTGTTATTGTACGTGCACGTATTACTTCTTTGAGATTAATGATGCTCACCCTTTTCCGTTTGGATAGATCACTTCCACGTGCACATAGCACACGCTGCACAGGATGGGACGATGGGTATGACCGTCGGGCAAACACATCTATTGGAAGATATCATCTCCATGGTACGTATCCACAGATGGAAAGAAGGCGATGTTCTCTACTGAGCGTCGATATTCCTAGCTTAAATACTCACCAAACATCTTCTCGGAGCTCACGCTGACATATGGACTGGGGTCACAGCACGGACTTTACGACGCGATGCTTGCTGTGCAAGCGGATTCCTCGATGGCTACGTGATTGTGTCACTTTGAGGTTGCGGAAGAGACTGTAGAAACATACTACATAGATAATGCCCTACGCTCAGATAAATTTGAAACGATGGTCAAAGTTGCCGTCCCAGCGTTTGTTTGCTACTCTACACTATTCATGGTCGCACATGAGGCCATTAGCTTGGAAACAAAACTACTCTGTGTTGTGGTCATCATAAGGATAACGGACTACATGAGACAACAATGTATCATAGTCATGAAGATGTCAGAATTGTAAA